>JAVTVY010029902.1:0-12248 GCA_036873755.1 Hanleya hanleyi
AAACTTTGGGAACGCTGAAAACACCATGGAAGAGTAAAAGATCAAGGAGCACAGAATAATAGCTACGCTTCGTTAAAGAATTGTGTGTTTGAATTGTGGTGAAAATCATTACACACAGTCAACGTGTCCGGCTGAGTAGCTACACGTATGCTATAATCTATGATATCACCATGGTATTTCTATGATATCACCATGGTATTTCTATGATATCACCATGGTATTTCTATGATATCACCATGGTATTTCTATGATATCACCATGGTATTTTTCTTAAAAGGGAGCATGTCAAAATGTGGACCGTTCTATTAGCATTTTCGCGTGAAAAACAGACCGTGTACGCGGTCCAACTCTCTCAGCGTTGGACCGGCCCCACGTTCGTGTACGCGGTCCAACTCTCTCAGCGTTCGACCGGCTCCAGGTCCAAAACGACCGGCGCGTATGGACCGTTCTCTGAAGATGAATTGGACCGGTCTAGATTGGTCGACGAACACAATTTCGCGAAAAAGCAGAAATTTTGAAGAAAGACGACGAAAACGTACGAAAATAATGACGAACGCTCTCAATTTGTTGGCTTTCTGAAGATAGCGCAAAAAAATTGTAGAAGGGTGGGTATATTAGGCTCCTCGGGCCTGGTAGGCTTAATTCATATCACAGGTCTGACTTGTGGACGGTTTGCCAATGGTTGCTAGTCCTACCTTGGTTCAGAGTTAGAAATTAAAGATACACATCCTCAAAATCAAGTTCTAATGGTATCTCTTCAAACCTGTCACTACATATATTTGTTTCGCTCTGGGTTAACAGGACACCTCGGTCTGGCATGAATTCCAATGAATTTAGACCGACAATTGGCTGGGAGTAGCGATAACTAATTATCATTATACCCCTTGAAATTGAGCGGGTAGTAAGGGAATGCTACTTGCTCGTATTGGCGGTAATTTCATCTTATACGTTCAAACAGATTGATAAAGATAAACAAAACCACACCGATGCATGAGAGTTAAGAGGATGCTAGGAGAATATAAACGTTTATAAATAATCCTCTGTAAGGATCCAACATCTCGCACTAAATGTGCGTCTTTGAGAATGTGTGTTTTATGATCTGATTTATCCCACGCCAGGATGGTGTTGGCAGCAGTCTCTCCGTAAACTAGGCTGTCATTTCTAAACTGCTTTCAAATCTGGGATGAACGGCATTGGAAAAAGTTGCAGTGTCAGTGACAGGTCCCACAGTTAAAAAGAGACTTATCTGTCAGTAGTAGCCAGCACAAGCCAATCATCGAAACGTCACCAAACTTTATACTAGACCCTGAAAATGACGGCATGAGTGAACAGCCAATGTTTCATCTGGGTGGTTGGCTAGTTCCACTGTTAACTTTCAAAGAAGGAAATATCAGACGATATTCGGTGGCATGAAACGTAAGTGATGCAGTATCTTCAAGCAATATAGCTACATGCTATAAGATCCTCACACTCTCTGCCCACATGACGTTGTTATATGGCTAGAAGCACAGTGTGCGAACGTGACGACTCTCTACCTATCTTCATTTGGTCACGTGATTTGGCACACAGATCTATTCGCGGTCCCATCCAAGTGCAGCATTGACAATTTGAGCAAAAGTGTGAGAGGCAAAAAGTGATGTCATTTCAAATTTGGACTGAATTATCACGCTAATAAACGACATTGCCATGAACTACATTGCACACCCAGCAGTCAACATATTCCACGTCACAAAACTGATCCAATCCGATGATCACGAATTTAGTGGGCTATCTTCAACGGGAGAAATGGATTTCATCCGATCCACCTCGGCGTCATCGTGCGATATCTGCAACAAATACCACAGTCACATCATCTGATGCATTTACGGTTGTGTGATCATGCTAGGTGAAATTATGCTACAATAGCATATGTGTCTTTGGTTAAATTCAGCGTAGACATAAAGGGCTGCAATACGAAAGAAATATTGGCAGGAATTAAGACGAGTATGTTTATAAACGTTTTAATATCTTCCTGTATTATCTCTCTTGTATGAGTCGACGTTATCCGCCATTGATGTGACGAAGAGTTTTTGCCCTTCGTGTGATCTAGAGTTTTGTCCCTTGACGCACATTTGTTTATATTGTATTTCAAATAATGCAATTCATTTAATGATGATTCTTGAGCAATTGCATCCTTATTTCCTCTTAAGTCTAACACAATGGTTGGGGAAAAACTGGTCATGTTGTGGCATTACACTGGTAAGTATAATTTAATATATGTCACACCCTTCAAATAAAAAAAAACTTCAAAAAGGCAGCTCTTTTAACCCTATGCCAGGCCGGGGGGGGGGGGGTAAAATGCCCCCCCCCCCACCTACCAGACATTCTGAGCTATCTCCGAAACGACGAAAAATGGAGAGCTGAACTCCGTGACTTTATAGTTTATCATATTGGGATCATTTTGAGCCTATTTGCATAATCCCCGAGCAGAAGATCATGGGTAAATTCAAGATGGCGGTCACGTGGTGTACCGGTACCAGAAAAGTTATGTTTTCTTCATATTTTCCGAGATGAAACGTGGGCAAAAACTATTTTATTTCACATCACACTAATATTTACTAATTTAGTATTATTGTCTCCTTGTAAACCATACACCTACACTACTAAGCCCATTTAAGTGGCACATTATACTATTGGTTAACATAAATGTAGTAATATTGTCTCAGTTACTTTAATTATCATGAGTGGACATACATGTATACTTCGGAAAGAAGAATAAAATTAAAATCGCAACTACTTGGACAAAAACTACCTGCAAACCTGCATTTTTATTTGAGACATCCACAAATGGTTTTCTTTATATTGCCAGTGCAATAGCTGGTGTATGATCTCTGCCCCTACAGGCAGTACAAACTTGACTTTTCAGTGGAATTTTACATATTGTTATTTTCAGCATGAGAACAAATCATTAAAATAGCTTTAAAAATAATCAGTCGAATTATTACTGGTGGTTCAAATATCATCCATTGGTTATTCAACAAGTACAAAACTACGGGTTGATAGAATACAAAGATCATTGTTCAATATTCAAATTCTCCAAACTTGAAAATTGGCAGGGAATATTTTCCCAGTTTTGACCTCTTGGACCTGAGGGGGAGGTGCCTGGATTATTTTTGGAGGATTATTTCTGGAAAGCCCATTATTGGACGAACAGTGTGAGGAAAATAGTGGATTGATAATCGAAATAATGTACGGAAAACTATTTAGGACCAAAAGGGAGAAGTTGATAGCTTTGTTTCACCGTAAAAACTGCCCAGAAGCACTCGCAAATCTCCCATTCAAACACTTTTTTCTAGTATATTCCGTTTGCCCATGCGCAGATCAACGTGATTTCACTAGAACTTCAACATGACATTCCACACGGCCAATTTGGAATACGGATGGTCCACCTTTGCCCCAAACCCCACCTGCTCACTGCAGAAAATACCTAATTCCTGATTGCGCATGCGCAGAATGACGTTACTTCTAATAAAAACTACCCCACGAGAGCTTAAATATGACACTCCACACGGCCCATTCCGACTAAGGATGGCTCACCTAGACCCCAAAACACCCGTTACCCCTACTTGCAATTGCTTTTCGTCTACGACCCAATATACATATTTGTTTCTCATTACTCTATCCCACACGGTACAGTAACGGTCAATATATTCAACTTATCTAAAACGAGACTTTTACGTTATGGGAACATAATAGAAACTACTACGCGTACAAATATGATCCATTTACACAATGCTAAAATTAGGAAATCCTCACAGCCCAATAGACGAAGGTCCAGGGTCCGCCTAGGGTCCAGGGGCCGCCGAGGACCCGGAAGCTCATAGGTCCCAGATCACCGGAGATGGTTTCTAATCGTTTTCCCGGAAATAAATCTGAACATAATGTGTACAGATTTATGGGTCTATTTTCCCGTTTGTTTCGTATTGATAAACGCGCATCGATATTGAAAAAATACACCTCATGGCTAAATTTATCATATTTTTTGTATTAAATTTATTGAAAACACTCGACTTTAAACGTCCACTGGTGCTATTTTACCGTGACTTTTGATCGCAAGCTTTTCACTGCATATGACTTGGGTCGATTCTCTGAACGAAGCAGTTTCGACTTCCGGTAACATGGCGACGAGGTGGACGTGAGCTTTTGACCAGAGCTGAAAATCTTGAATCAACGTTCAAACGCACGGGAACAAGAATTATTGGATAAAATAACGGACCTACAGCGACAAATACTTCTCAAAGACATCCACGACCGGAAACCAAATTTATTGATATATGGTATTCCCCTTGACGAGAAGCTTGAGACCACTGCAACGGACACTGAAAACGTGTTTCGTAAATTCATGGAAGACAACCTAAATATTCCGAACGACACAGTACAGGATATGCAATTTTTAGCGGTACACCGTCTCAGCTACAAACCCCGCAGGAAATCGACAAGTGCTGAAATCGACAACAAGGGACCTTCACCACCGCCTGCCATCATTGTTACCTTTCAAAAGATGTCCGAGCGCGATCAAGTGCTGTACGCGAGTGGTGAACTCACAGGGACACGGAAAACTATCCGCACAGATCTTCCACTGACCCTGAAAATTAAAAGAAGTCAGCTTTCAACGATCGCGTTCAATCTTCGAAAAGACAGAAAGCTACAAACTCGCATTCGCACCATTGATGTGGACGTTGTTGTTGAGGTAAGAAAAGACAAACAATCCCCTTGGACCCCCGCCCTACACTGAGCAGTAATGTGTTTAAATCCACTTGGCGATATTTGACTCTCCGATGTAAATACAATTTCTTCACGAGACTCATTTCAATAATTATAATGTAGCTGCTATTTCTAATGGACAAACCTTTACGCGCATACTCACATAAATGTCAGTGTGCGAATATCTCTTTTATTGCCTCCGCTTACCAACACAGAACGTCACTTTGTATAATGGTATTATTATCTTACACAGCTTTATTAGGACTGAATGCACCCCACCTGTCAACTGAATCCACCTTGCAAAATTAACGTGTTTGAGGACATGTGATTCTCCAATGTAAATACCATCTTTAATGTTGACTTCACACCCATAAAGACTTCAACGATTATAATATGAGTGCGAAATGTTGCCTCTGTGCCATTTGTACAGAATGTTATTATATATAAATGCATTATTATATTGTACAGTTGCATCAGGATTGAATCTACCCACCAATCAACTGAATCTACTTGTTTTCGAGAACAGCAATACTCCAGTAACAGGTCAGGGCAGAAGACTAGCCGATCCGATTGTATAATTTTGCTGACTTTTCCGCCCCAAAACTATTCTGTGTGTTATTACAATTATGTATTTTATTTGCATTATATTTCCCATCACTCACCACTGTTGCATGTCTTTATTCGAACAGGATAACTAGCAAAATATGCCAGCTTGCAATCATGGAAGTATAAAAATAATATCCAATGTGGGATATTTTCCTAAGTCCTTTGCCCTGACCTGCTTAAGCTACTTTGTATGTGCTAACTACATATGCTATGTTATACTATTCATATAAATGTATATACTGATAATTCTTCACTTCTCTGCTAATATATCCGCGCTGTCGGCATTTTATTTTCATCTGTGTCCGTCTCGACGTCTAGCCAACGCTACTTATACATTTCTTTGTTGAGCATGTCGTCCTATTCAGCATCACGTGCCATTCAACACTCCGCCGTGTCGTTTCTGTTTCATGTCGCGTAATATACAGCCTTATTTGGTAACTATTGCCACATAGCGTTTAAAACGCATAGTTCCTGTGTGAATGCAGACACGAATAGTATCTCATTAGCTTCATGTTTATTTCTCCTATATTTTTTAGTTAGGTGGGTGGGTGACCGACCGATCTTTTTCAGCGGTCTACATCCGTTGTCTCTAGTAGGCAACCATGTCAGATGACGTCACCTTGTCATGTTGTATATATATAAATATGTTATTTTCTTGTTTTACTTTCTCATCCATAATTTATTCACTCTACATTGTGATACTAGGTCAGACCGCTAACATTATATCTCTGAACCGTAATGGATCTAAATGAAACCAGCGAGGAGGATGTTCCATTTGCGAACCTAGCATCATTCTTACCATTCTTCGGAGAACAAATTCCTGAAGCAACTTATTATACACCTAAAGCAGACCATGTGATGAATCTAGAGTTATTAGAAAATATGTGTTTCAATCCAATTGATTTAAACGATATTGAGCACAGTAAAGCCGTTGCAGATGACACCGATTATGAAATTACTCACTGGAACGATATCAATACGCACCAATCCAAATATTACACTGAATTAACATTTACCGATGAAATACAAACTACTAAAAATAATTCAATATCATTTTTACACATGAACGTTAGAAGCTTAAAAAAACATTTTTCGGAGATCACCGGATTTATTCATAACCTAAAATATGAATTTGGTGTTCTGGGGTTCTCAGACAGCTGGTTGAATCCAACAACTGAGGCATTATTTGACATCCCTGGCTTTATACCTTTTCCATCTTCAAGAAATAAGAAACGGGGAGGTGGACTTATTTTTTACGTTAATGAAAAGATAAAATCGTGCAAGGTGAGAGAAGATCTTTCTCAATTAGATGAAGATGGCGAATATGAATCTCTTTTTATTGAATTACTCCACGACGAAAAAAAGTATATTGTGGGAATATTTTACAGGCCACCAAATAAAAACGTGAATACTTTCAACAGACATCTACTTAACATCCTTAACAAACCTGATATAGCAAAAACAAACTGTGTTAATGGGCGATTTCAATGTTGATCTCTTTAAAACTGATCGTCATTCACCTTCAAAGGAGTTTCTTGAAATTATGAAATCTCAATATTTTTTCCCATAAATTACAAAACCTACGACAGTTCGATCACATACATCAACGCTAATAGATAATATTTTTCTTAACTTCCATGAAGAAAATTTATTGTCTGGCATCTTCTTGACAGACATTACAGACCGCTTTCCAATTTTTCACATTTTGAAACCCGAATCGTGCAATACTCCCTTCAATCGTACTATCAGCTACCGACGAATCACACATGAACAAACTGACCGTTTTATCCAAAGAATCAAAGATGTCGATTTTTCAGATGTCTGTGATGAGATTGATGATCCTAATACAGCCCTGGAAACTTTTAACTTCAAATTCAATTCGATTTATAATGAGTGTTTCCCTATTATCACTCGCAAATCACATCAAAAGAAAATCATTAAACCTTGGATTTCCCCTGGTATTTTAAACTCAATATATGAAAAGAATAGGTTATATAGGTTATATCTTGCAACTCATGATGATGATGTTCACAACCAGTACAGAATATACCGGAACAAGCTAAACCATTCTCTTCGTGTTTCTAAAAAAAAATATTTTGAAGACAAATTCAATGAGAGTAACAACGACATCAAATCTACATGGAAAATTCTGAATCAAATACTTAATCGACGTAAATCCGTAAAAGTATCGAAGTACTTTATGTAAATGGTAACGAAATATCCAATACTCACGAAATTGCTTCTAGATTTAATGAATACTTTAGTACAGTTGCCGCGAACCTCGATTCACAAATCCCAGATACTAGTCAAAGCTTCAAAGATTATCTTGGTACCCCTACTACAGAACATTTCCAGTTTCCACAAGTCACAGCTGACGATGTACAAAAAACTATCATGAGTTTGAAATCCGCTGCACCTGGCTTGGACGGTGTTCGAATATCAACAGTAAAATATGGATTCCTGGAGTCACATGAACTTATTTCTATGAACCAGTATGGATTTCGAGCAAATCACTCTACTTCTCTAGCAGCATGCTCTCGTCATGATATGCTAATTTCTGCTAAAGAGTCGAAGCTCTACAGTGCTGTATGCTTCTTGGATCTGTCAAAAGCATTTGACACCGTAAATCATAGTATTCTTCTTTCTAAGTTGGATCACTTTGGCTTCCGCGGTTCATCTAATAATTGGTTTCGTAGTTACTTAACTGAACGCCAACAGACTGTCGTCTATAACGGCATTTCTTCTGATTCTATGTATGTCTCCTGTGGGGTTCCACAAGGATCGATTCTCGGGTCAATTCTCTTTCTTCTATACATAAATGATATATGCAGTGTTAGTAATCTACTCAAAATTATCCTCTTTGCGGATGATACCAGTATTGTGTTTTCATCTAAAGAACTCCCAGAAGTATTTCGTATAATGACACAGGAACTAGAGAAAATTCACTATTGGTTTTCGTGTAATCGCCTGTCGCTGAATGCTGGAAAAACCAAATATATGCTAATTAGGCCGAACAACAACATTCGTCCATCCAACTTGCCACACCTTTTTATTTCGGGAACAGAAATAGAACTCATTCATCAGTTTAAATTCCTAGGCCTCTATTTTAATGACCAGTTGAACTGGAAAACGCATATAAACTACATATGTAACAAAGTATCACGAAATATAGGAATTATAAATTTTATTAAAAATTCTATAAACAAGAAAACATTGTGTATCACCTGAATACACTATTATTATTACAAAAACGAGCTGTAAGAACAATAACTTTATCCAACAAATACGAACATACATCATCATTATTTCGAAGTCTTCAAATACTGACGTTATCTAAATTAAACTTGTACTCATGTCTGTTGATTGTCCACAAATTTATGCACCATTCGTACAATTTGCCAAAATCATATCAAACATACTTTACTAGACAATCCGCCGTACATCATTATCATACCAGAGGGCAAAAACTTAACCTTTATAGGCCATTTTATCGATCCAACCCTTACAAACATAAACGTGGGGATTGCGTAGGGAAACTGTGGGGTATTGGTGGGCGCGTGGGGTTCGTGTGGGGCGAAGCGTGGTTTGGAACTTTCCTCGTGGGGATAACGTAGGGTTTGTGTGGGGCAGCTGCCCACGGTTATGCAAATTTAGCATAAATATGGGGATTTTGTAGGGCTGATGTAGGGATTATGCCGGGTGAATGGGCGAGAATTCAAAGTCCGCGTGGGGATGATGTAGGGCATAACTTTATCTGCTAAATATTCAAAGTGTAACGTGGGGTTCGTGTAGGGAAAATGAACTTCGGAGTTAATCGACTGAGTTGTTTGTAGGGATTAGGTGGGGTGGATTTTTTTCCAGCGCTCGTAGACAAAGTCCAATGTAGGGAATGTGCCGGGCTGTGCTGAAAGTTTAAGTCCGGCGTGGGGATGATGTAGGGCAAAATGCTCGCCGTTTTCATAGCTTAAGTTAAACGTGGGGATTTTGTTGGGCAAGCATGTTTTCATGCATAGCCTAAGACGATAGTGGGGTTGAAGTGGGGCGATATTTTATTTGCACATATAGTGTGAGATAGATGTGGGGATCATGCAGGCAGACTGTGAACTCTGTTTTCTTAAAACAGTAAAGATTTTGGGCCAGTTTCAGTTCAGTAGCGTCAAAAAGACGGATACGCCAACCCACGCAGTCAGAAAACAGGTGATGGGCCATCACTTTTTTGTGGTGATGGGGTGATGGGGTCTGGTCATCACCCTTTTAGGGTGATGAGAAAAGGTGACGACAAAATCCATCACCTTGAAAAGGTGATGAAACCAGGCCATCACCATGATCACCATAAAAGGGTGATGAGATCCAGTCATGATGAACGACGAGTGACCATCCTTGGTCATCACCCTAAGAAGTTGATGAAATCTCATCACCTTTTTAGGGTGATGGCAGATGAGTGGTCAGACAAGATCATCACCTTTATAAACAGCTATATCCAAATAAATATTGGTTTCCTAAAATATATTTACCTCTACAAAATTTCTGTAATATATCAGTTTCATTATACTGTAAATTGATATAATTTGTAATTTTACCTGACACACGTAATAGGTATAAAAAGATTATTTTTTCATTCACTTGCATTACTAATGGAAAATTTATTTACCCCTCACCAGAAAGATAAAGATTTGACTTGGAAAGTCTATGTAATACGCATAGAGTTGTGTTTAGAAATCAAAGAGTTGTCCTTCTGGAAATTATTAATAGAATCTATGGTACCGAGCTGATGCCATCAACCCAGGCATTGCTATTTGGAAACGATGAAAAAAGTATAAAATTAAACATTGAAGCTCAGATATGTTTAGGTGAGTTTATCAAAACGACAAAACGATTTGAAGAAGAATATAATTATACACAAAGCTAACAACAAAGAAAAAGTAACTACCCCTAGCAAATCCTAAGCGACCGATATTAGCATAATAACCACATAAATATCTCTAGTCCCCCCCCCCCCACCCCAACAATTAGCTGAATTATGTTTCGATATTGTTCTCTCCGGCCGTCACATGTTGTATTCTACATGTGTGTAAGATTGTAATTAATGCTGTGTATTTCAAACTATGTAAAAGTGGGAGACGCAGTAATAAGTCTATCTTAATGCGCTCCAACAATGCACAAAATGCAATAAAGCATCATATAACCCAAGAGTTGTGCCCCCTGTCCTGTAGCTCTTTTGTACCTGTGGGTAAATTTGTTTGCACTCCAGTGAAAGCGGAAGGGCCCAGAATCTGACACCGGGCGATGAAATGCCAAACTTTATCTGTTGTGTTCCGGGCTGCAATGCCGCTGTTAAAAAGCGGAACAAAGAGAGGAAATATCCATGGTTGATGTAACTTTTCACCCATTTCCCACCCGAGAGAAAAATGCGTTGCGTCGAAACTGGGTTCAACAGTTCAAATGGTTCGACGCGAAGCGACATGGGGACCAAACAAGTTTACCCGGATTTGCTCCTTACAAGTTACATTTTGAAGGAGGTGTTGGTCCAACTTCGCATAACCCGGTGCCAACATTATTCCCATGGAAGGTGGACGCCAAGAGACGGTTAGTTTCTTTCCCTGTGCCGTAGACAATGATCATTGTTGTTATATTTAGCTCTATCGCAACTCGGCATGGCTGCACGTTGTTGAACTGCGGGCGGTTTGAAGCAAGTTTCCTGCTTGTCAACCACATGCAGTTGCCTGGCCAGTAGGATATTGGATGGTCGATGTCTACGTATAATTATTTCCAATAAATTATGAAAATTAATAAATATTAAAAAAAAAAATTAAATCGATTTTTTTTTAAAATATTTTTTCTAAGTGTATTTCTCTTTCATCTTTGGCTCAATTAAAGTCATTCCCTATAATGTCAAGCCGAGTTACTACAGTTTTTAATTATCTACCATACCCTGCCCTCTATGACATAGAATAAAAGAGAAGTTGGGAATAGAACCGCTCAACACGGTCATTTCAAAACATTCTCATAGACTGAGGGCATTAAGATTAAGGTTAATTTGAAAATATTTAGCAGATGCTCAGAAAACCATGAAGAATAATTTTTTCAATTCATTTTATTATTTTGGCCAGCCATAGCTGCTTCTGTCACAGTATTTCAAGATATTTGAGAACCTCTGTCATCATTCTATGAAACAATCATTTACATGTACAGCCATAAATGAGACCTGCTACATCAAACCTCTTTTATGGGTTAGAAACACTATGATTTCCCTTCCTTCCACTGTAACAGTCTCAAACTCAATAACAATTTCAGGTAGAAAATCCTCCCATGTCAAGTTCTTTGAATAATGACATCCATTCATTGCTAATAGTGTGTCCCCCCACATTCTCCCCCCCCCCCCACAAGTATGTATCCAGCCACACCTGAATCTACATGTATTCTGTGTGTGATGTGCATTCCACACACACCCCCCCCCCCCACTCCTTCAATTGTTTGCCCTTTAACTGACTCTGGCACATGCCGGTAACCCGTGATGTTTGTACTGGTGCTCACCTAACCCTTTTAGCCTGACAGAGTACATGTATATGTAACAAACTAATACTTGTATATTTCACGTTTTATGTCCCATTGCGAAATGGTTACCGTACGCCGACCTTTATGGTGAATACAATTTGTACTATATATGGTTTTCTTCTACACAACAGTACATGTATACTTGAACAGTTGATAGCTTATGGTACAATGGCTGCATTATCTTGTGACGTCATCTCTGTGAATGACATCATAGCACTTACTTGTTGCAATATACTATTATGACGTGACGTCATAACAAAATGGCTTGTGTTGTGACATCACAATACATGTATAAACTTATGTCGGTTACATGTACACATAAGTCAGGCTGCTAATTTACTTCT
>JAVTVY010029903.1:0-12629 GCA_036873755.1 Hanleya hanleyi
TTCCATCGAAACTCTTCCGCATAATAGACTCCGGGAGAGTATTATCCGCATCTTTTACTGATGCCGGTAAGTGATTTCATCTGTGTCACTCTGTATTATTTTAACTTTTGTATTGTACTTTCTTATGTCATTTCTGTTTGTCATACATGTATATACAAGGTCATACACACTATGATATGGATACCAAACGTATTTATTCAATGTACAACAGCCACAGATAACTCATGTTTGTACTGTATAGAAAATTTAATAATTTACAAGAACTCTTTCCTTGTAATAGATGGCGTCTAGTCAAAATATAACAATAGGTTCTGTAAATTGTCGCGGTCTAAATAACAAAGAGAAGCGCTCAGATATATTTCGCCACCTTCGCGAGAAAAAGCTGTCAATATACTGTTTACAGGATGTTCATTTTATCAGAAAAATGAAAAAGTATATTTCCACAGAATGGGGCTATGATACCTATATAAGCCCATATTCTAGCAATTCTCGAGGCGTCGCTATTTTATTTAATAATAATTTCGAATTTGAAGTTTTAAGGGTAAAACAGGACACAAGTAAGGGTAACTATCTGATTTTAGATATAAAAACCTCAGAGGTCACATTTACCTTAGTTTCTATATATGCCCCCAATGAAGACGACCCCAACTTTTTTGATCAAATTCAAACAATACTGGAAGAATGGAATAGTCAGCATATTGTAATTTGTGGTGACTGGAACCTGGTCCAGGATCCAGCTCTTGACACTTTCAACTATAATCACGTTAATAATCCTAAAGCTAGATAAAAAGTCAGCGAGTTAAAAGAATACTTTGACTTTGTTGATCCATGGCGGGAACTTAATCCTGATTTAAGAAGGTATACTTGGCGACAGCCGACACCAATCAAGCAATCACGACTAGATTTCTTTCTGGTTTCCCGCAATCTGATGCATGGTGTTAAACAGTCAGATACCCACCCCAGTTACTGGTCAGACCACTCACTTATAACTTTGACATTATCATTCATGGAATTTAAAAAAGGGAAGGGGTTTTGGAAATTCAACAATTCACTGCTAAAGGACAAAGAATACGTGCAACAAATAAAAAAGGTGATTAAGGAAACAATACAACAATATTCAAAACCCGGAAATACAGATAACACATTGACAGAAGAATTCACTATCACCGACCAACTCCTCTTTGAAATGATATTATTAAACATAAGAGGTAAATCTACATCATATTCCTCTTACAAAACAAAAGAAAAGCTACATGAAGAATCTCGGTTGAAAAAAATTAAAAATAAAGTTAGACGAAACAACAAATTGTGATGAAAAGATAACATTGGTAAATGAGATAGATGAGATCAATAACGAATTAAAGTCCATATACAAGAATAGAGTTGAAGGAATTATGATGCGAGCTAAAGCTAGATGGTCCGAAATGGGTGAAAAACCTACCAAATACTTCCTGAATTTAGAACACAGAAATTACTTGAATAAATCAATAACGAGAATCGAAAACTCTAAAAATGAAATAATAACAGAAACTGACCAAATTCTTGAGGAAACAAAATCTTTTTATAAAAAACTATACTCTAAGAAACAAACAAGCTCTGTTGACATTAATACCCTTATTGAGGAGGAAATCCCCAAACTTGACCAATCACAGGCGGCATCTATGGAAGGAGAATTAACGAAAGAAGAAATATCGCGTGCACTTAAAAACATGAAGAATGATAGGAGTCCAGGGCCGGATGGCTACACTGCGGAATTCTTCAAATTTTTCTGGATAGATCTAAGTACTTATTTACTAAACTCACTAAATTATGCTTACAAAAATGGCGAATTATCGATTTCACAAAAACAAGGAGTAATAACATGCATCCCAAAGGAGGGGAAATCAAAACACTTGCTTAAAAACTGGCGACCGATATCTCTACTCAGCGTCTGTTATAAAATAGCATCAGCTGCAATCGCTCAAAGAATGAAAACCTGTTTACCAAAAATAATCCACGAAAACCAGAAAGGATTCATGTCCGGCAGATTTATTGGGGAAAATACTACTTTTGATATAATGCAATACACTGAAGAACATCAACTCCCAGGAATCCTTATGCTGATCGATTTCGAGAAAGCTTTTGATTCGGTAGACTGGTCATTCATACAAAAAGCACTAGATTTCTTTAAATTTGGCCCGTCTATACAAAAATGGATAGAAGTGTTCTACAAGAATGCGCAAACTTGCGTTATTGTGAACGGCTTTGTTTCACAGTTTTTCCATATATCTCGCGGCTGTCGCCAAGGTGACCCGCTATCGCCATACCTATTCCTGGTGTGCGCTGAGATATTAGCAGCAATGTTAAGAGGTAACAAAAACATAACGGGCATAAATATTGGGGATGAAGAATATTTGTTATCTCAATATGCTGACGACACTACTATTTTTTTGGATGGATCGCTTAAAAGTTTAAATTCTTGCTTAGATACATTACATTATTTTGCAAATATTTCTGGCTTGAAAATGAATATAGATAAAACGAAAATTGTGCAACTAGGTTCGACTAAAGCTTCCGATACGAGGTTTCGTACGAAATGGAATTCAGACTGGTCACAAGGTGATTCTAAGCTATTAGGTCTTGTGTTTACAAACAATCTAGCCGAAATGGTCGAGAAAAATTACAACGATAAATTAAAAGATATCGTCACGCTTATGAAAATATAGTCCAAAAGAGGATTGACTGCATTAGGAAGAAATGTAAATGCACTTTTAGCCTGGGCAGAATTTCAAATAAAACTAGATTACAAAGATTGTCGGACTTTCTCGAATGAAAAACTTTGGCACAATGAAAAAAATACAATTGGTAACAAAGCTATACATTTTGGTCATTGGGATGGAAGAGGTGTGCGGTTTGTGAATGATATTTTAGAAAATAACGGGAAATTTCTATCATATGAGTCTTTTCAGTCTATTTATGGATGCGCATCCAATTTTCTGGAATACTTGTCAGTATGTCAAGCAGTACGGAAAGCAGCACACAACATGGGATTTGGATCATTACAGAAACAATATATGACTCCGTTAATACCACCACCCATATCACGGTTAATAAGTGTAAAAAAAGGGTGTAAAATATATTATAGAATTTTCTTGAATTCTCGATTTTCCACTTTAAACGCTCATCTAAGATGGGAAACAGTTCTTGAAAAAAAATATAGTGAATCGGAGTGGCTTATATGGAATAATGAAAGCATCCAAGGCTGCTAAAAAACAGGGAAGGAATTGGTCCTGTTCAATATATTTCTGATGTGTCTCTCGTTGCATACGTGATGTGAATTTGTGAAGCTTAGCTCTAATTATTGAAGATACTTCAGCAATACTGTAAAGAAAGTCTAGGCAAATGAGAGTTGCATATGTGGTACCAGTGGACGATGGAAACAATTTTGTTGAGGCGTTCAACTGTTATCACAATTGTTTGACAACCCAATGAAATTACCTTTCCCCGATAAAGAACACAACACCGAAGATTAAAAATTGTATATTATCTGAACTAAACAAGATAACATTTTGGTAGTAACCCTACAATATTGCAGAGGTCGGTGTCCGCATCATAGTGAACATTGTTGCCCAGGAAGCAGATCGGCTTTCATTCATGGTTTATGTATTCATGCACACAGCAACCTGCAGCCAAAGCTCAATGACATTGTTATTGTAGACATGTACAAGAATGAAGTCACTGAATCTGATTCATATTCATAATTTATTTGTGTGGCAATTGACAACCAGAAAATAATATAAGTAGCCTATAGGTCTTCTTCAAGATTACACGTATGCCTACCGGTACATCGAATAATTATTTTAAAATCCATTCAGCAATTGCACACAGAAAAAATACCCTTACGTTACTAAAAAATTCAATCACAGACACAGAAAACCATTATTAACATCAAAAAATAAATTTACCTCCACTGCCTGGCCCAAACGGAAAATTATTTTGTCAACTTCAACAGGTCAGAGCAAAGCACTAAGTGGGGTATATATCCAATCTAATTAAAATTAAATCCTAACGGCTTCCCCATTTGGATATGTCGCTGTTAGGATCTAACCGGCTTGCAGTAAGGCGCGTGTTGACCGATCCCGAGAGGTTTTCATAGTGCTTTGAAGGGAACGTAATGACAAGTGCTTTCTGGTTGGCTCAGCCGAAGCACACGCCAAGCTGTGGGGGAATCTTCTGATGTTGCCGCTCCAGGTTGGCTCCATAATGCGGGGTAGAATTATGGACTCGTCCTTGACGTAACCTTGAGTCCATGAACCTATCCCCCCTGCCCGACTCAAGTAAAGTAGTTAAAATGCGGTTGTGATGTCATAAGACTATTAAATATTCATGAGCTGGGCGCTCCGAACACAAAATTCAATTGAAATCAGTAAGATCCTACATAGCGACATACGATTGGGGAGCATTGATAGGATATTAATTTATTAAGATTGGGTATATATCCCACCTAAGATATTAAATCAAAGTTTGGATATTGAAATATATCCTAATTGGGATATTTTCACCGATTTTCATACTAAACGGCAATGTCGGATTTCGGCATCAAAACTACCAAAAACAAGATAGAATCTACTTCACAAAACTGACAATACGATTGTATAATTTTGCTGACCTTTTCTCGTCGACATTATTATCTGTGCAATTGCAATTACGTGCAATACTTGTTGATGCTGTTGTTGCAGTATACTTCCCATCAATAACCACTGTTGTATGTCTTTAAACGAACAGAAGAACTACTAGCACAATATGCCAGCTTGAACATATGGAAGTATGAAAAAAATATTCAAAATGCGATATTTTATCCCAATTGGGATATATATCCCAGTTACATGTAGTCCTTTTCCCTGACAATCAAGAACATTACTTTTGCTGGATGACAAATGATGCAGGACGATAAGATCAGTCAATTTGAAAATTGCAGTAAAAAGGATGCTTTCGCTTGATGAAATAAATCAAGTTTTCTTGCAAGAAATGTTTTCAAACTTAGCACACAAAACGGCGGCTTTCAGTCATGCCATGTGCATGCTTTCAGTCACGCAGTAGCGCGGAAACTTGCAACATTCATTTATTTGATAATATTAACACGTGTGCGCCGGGAAACAAGAAATGAATTCAGTGACGGGTATAAAACGTTTTACACACCTCGATCTGTCCGAATGTCACACTCGCACAGTGTCAAAACTCTCCAGTCGACTGATGGAACGAAAACGAAACTGCCTCCTCGTCTCTCCTTTTCAAACTCTCTCACCGGGACTGCACTATAATTTTGGCAGTGCGGTTCAGCCGATCTTAAAACATGACGTCTTTTCGTAAATTCGGTGTATTTCATTGGCTATCAGAACCGAAGATGAAGTGGGCATATTCCGTGACTACGACCTGTGCCATATTGACCAGTTTACAGACAAAACACAATCTTTCGAAGAAAATCTCTCAAGATATCAGCAGAAGTGTTGTCCAGGAAACGCATTCGACATATTCTTCAATATCTGCACCTAGAAACGGCTCGTCGTGAGATTAATTCAGAGAAATTATTCGAAACTAGGTCGAACTACTTCATAGCGCATTCAATAAACGGAGTGACGCGGAACTTTCAGTCATTCTCTCATTTTGCGCAGGGTTGTTGTAATGAAAACCATACCGCTTGGATAGATCGCACCTCTGAAATTACCCATAAGCCAGTTCACCTAGCATGGCAAGAAACAGGGAATTTTCCCTGTTTAAAAATGTAACAAATCAAAGAGATGTGAAATATAAGTGGTTTCAATACAGAATTATTAACCGAATACTAACTACTAATCTATTTGCACATAAACTTTACCCTGACATATCTAACTTGTGCACTTTCTGTGACAAAGTTCCAGAGACTATTATTCATCTCTTTTGGGAATGTGAACATATCAACCCTCTGTGGAGTTTACTGGAAAATTGGTTCGCCTCAGTGGGTATTTCAATTCTATTCTCTCCGGAAAAAGTTAATCTTGGTCTTTCACAACCCAGAAATAAGCCACTTAATTATTGTATCTCTATTATTAAATTTTCTATATATAAAATGAAAGTAGTTAAAAAAATCCCTTGTTTGAAAAGTGTTCAAAACGCCTTAAAATTAGCGTACGAAACCGACAAATGTACACACGTAAATCCCCCCCGCGACGGTGCCGATCGGCATGGTAAACAGTGTGACCATTGGAATGGTCCGGAATGGTGACGACCGGGTTCAGAATGGTGACGAGCATATCGTCACCACTCGTGACCATTCCAATGGTCACAATGTTTACCGTGCCGATCGTCACCATTCGTTTGACAATCGTGTGTACCGCTCCGGTACACAGCCGCATGTTTACCGTCTGTGTAAACATGGTAACTCTTTTATATTTGAGGTCAAATAAAGTATAAATTCTCCTGTCCGATGTGTTGTAAGTATCAGTTATTGTACCTGCTTGGAGATTTATTCAAAATGTCCGAGGATGGACACACCACTACGGATACGAATGGTGCACGAACGGTACCAGCGCGGACACAAGCAAATAGTTTTTGAAACGCCGGCACTGCGTAGAACTCTTTTACGTACGGAGGCTCAGTTAGTCCGCTCCTCGTGGCGCGTTCATCGCTGTTCGAATTCATCCAAAACAACAACAACATCATATTCAACGAGTAACAGCAGCTGGCGAGTCAGCAATCGACTTGGAGCTTGTGCGTCTTTTTGCTGTGCAGCGACAACAGTCGACAATGAGACAGGCCTGCTATTAATCAGTGAAAGAGAACAGAAACAAGAAAAAACAACAACATGGAAAATGAAGGAAAAGGAAACAGAAAATTTTTGATCTGCCAGGCTGCCGACGTCATGCCATGGACGTCAAATCGTCATGGAACAGGTGAACGAGCGAAGTATTTCATTAATTTAAAGAATTGATTTTGATTTTGAAAATGGACTGTGGCAGGTAATTATAATTGAGTAGATGGAAGGGAAAGAGGGAATGCTTACATTAGCACTTTATAAGTGTTTTGGTGATGTGTACTGGAATTAGGGGGGGGGGTAGGTGGAATCTTGAACTTACAGAAAGCCCAAAAATTAATAACTGTATTTCAGAACGGGAATGGGATACCATTACCATATGGAAAAAAAAAATTCCCCAAGGTGACAGAAAAATGATTACCATTTTTTTTCCCCCAAGGTGACAGAAAAATGATCTGAAACCTCCAAAACCAGTGCTAAAAATTATGCTGAGTGAGTCCAATAACTCCCATGTCAATGCAGATATATTCTTTATGTACCGTACAAAAGACGGTTTTGTATTTGATGATCTGAATATTAGTCCGGGTCAAATATATGTTAATAATTATAAACGTCTGGTTCGTCATTCATCTGTCGTCCATCAAAAAATAACCATGTCCATAACCCAAAGACCTAAATGTATGTCCCCGATACACTCCTGGTTTCCCTGCTCGTTAACCCTGCAGATAATTGCCTCTTGGCCGCTACAGGTCCTTAAAGCTTTTTAAATATGCATTATCCAATCATTGTGCTGTACTGATGATTCCCCACTATGCCTATTGGTTGAAAGCTGGACTCTTGATGCCACAGATAAAAATACAAACTGAGAAAAATTCTCCACAGTTTTGATTTGAATTGGCTAAATAGTTTCCAAAGGGTGTTTATAAGTTAACATTAGTCCTTGGTAATTTGATGAAATATGGAATGGAGACTCTGTTACTCCAGAGTCACTCAGTATCCGGGAGATGAGAGGGCCTAGAAATCCGTGATAACTGTAATATTTTCGCCCCGGTCCAGAACTCAGCCCCATGCTGTAGATATAGGCAGAAGAATACGAAATACAAATTAACATGGGGGGTCAGAGTCTCGCGTCAATGCACCTGTCAGTTCATCGGGCAAAGCTATTTTCTAAGAATTAAAGGGGAATCTTACTGGCACTTGATGTCTCAAGATTGGTAGATCATTCAATTTTTGTGCATAACCTCTATTTATTTGTATTTCAGATCCATTGTTTGGAATTTCACTCATCTCTGTGCAGGTATATTTTAGATTGACATTCCATCATTTCTCCATGATCAGAGAAGTATTTCAGCTGATATTCCCACCCAAACTATGTGACAGTGAGTGCTGGAGAATTGCTGTCTGCTATCAACGATGCTGCAGAAATTAAATCAGCAGTTTGAGTAAGTGCAGAGGTTTCATTTTCAGGCCTTTGTCATTTGAAAATCAGAGAGATATACACTATGTCCTGGAGATCTCCTGGCACTGATAATTTAAAAAGTGAGGAGGGGGAATTTCACAATAAAGCAGGGTAAGCACTTCATTGTGACTCAATTCATTGTGACTCAATATTTCGGTTTATTCCTTCAAACCATCGTCAGTCCGGAGTAATTTTACAGAGAAACCTAAGGCCAGTGTTAATTAATTGTTTGTTTCTCGTAACCTTGCTTGTAAAAATACACATGTATGCTGAGTGCGATGATTATTAGCTATTAATTATTAACTTGCAAACCAATGGTACACAAATTTATATGAAGAAAATTAGCAAGTCTCACTCATCAAAGTGTAAATCCCTCATGGATTTTAATAAGTTGCCATCAAAATATAGATGAGGGCTGGTTACGGGAAAGGAACCATTAATTATCAGTGGCCTAACAGAATTTCACCTCATCTTAAGCATGTAAAGGGGGATTTATAACCGAAAAATCTGATCAATCAAATTTTCCGATTCATTGCCAGTCTTTTGGCGATTTATTCCCAATGTCTTAGAAAATTCACCTATATGTCAATCTCGACATGAGGAAAATATTGAGAAAAAAAAAATCATATTTACGTTTACTTTGTACATAATTTTTGTCAGTGGGAATGTCAAACGGGCTTATTCCAGTTAAGTATAAGATCCACAAGTGTCAAACAATAGCACTGGATCACTAGATAACCAAAATCCTGTTACCAAATTGATTACTAAAACACCAACAAACTAATAACTGAAATAATTAGGAAAGATAAGCGAACGAAAAACAACAACCAACCCACTAACTACATGTAAACTCAAACATGTCAAACGAATTGCAAACTAAACAAAAAAGAAAGAGATAAATGGAATGAAAACAGGAATGATAACCACCAACTTAAGTGAAACTAAACAAAATGAAACGCAAAAATCTCTAGGGCCATGCGCTATTTAACGGAATTTCCTCTCTTTTTCCTGGCCCAGATCAGACATGGCCGGAATTTTCTTTTTCCACCAGTCGTGCTGGTTACACAAAACAAGGTGAAAGCAGTTTTGAACAGATCTCTTTATGAATATAGTGTTTATGGTCAAGTCTGGGATTTGAGTGTTGCATGGATGCATACACTTTGAGAGAAATTCAGAATCCACTAACACATTACTTTTGGACACAGGGACCTCAAATATTAAAGCCTTTGTTTATTTACATATGTCATTGATGTACACAGCTCCAGACTGGATCTTCCGGACTTACTGCAAGTGAGGTATTTGGTTATGTGTGTGGTCAAGTTTAACGCGCGACGCATACAGTAACGGGCTCGGACCACTATTAAATTTACATTGACGGCCATGTTAATGAAAGTGCACCTGGCTGATTTATTAATTATTTTTGGACTTTCATCTCTTGGCAGTTTGTAGTTCCATTCAAGTCCTGCATCGCCATCTACTTCTTGGCGAGGGTCGCCCATCAAAATTTCGAGCCACAGCGTCCTGTTGGCAAGCACTGTACTTCCGGCGAATAACTTACCTCCAAAAAGCAGAGTCTACGCACCTGCATATAGTGCCTCAGACTGGCATGAATTATGCAGTGAATTCAAAATAAAAGTCACAACTCAAAAGGGCACTTGTCATGCTTAATGTTGGCCATGCAAGCCCTTGTCTCATTATCAAAAGGAAGCTGGGGAAAAAATCAGCACAAAAACTTGTCCTCTATGGCAGAGGTTATTTAGAGGGGGTTAACGGCTAGGGACTTTTTTTTAGTGGTCCGAGCCCTAACATGCTATACCATAATACTATAGTCTCTTTGTGATAAACAGTGGATTATTAATATCTAGTACTAGAAATATGTGACTGTTATAAGAGTACATGGATGGTGTGAGAGTAGTTTCAGGTGAAGATTGAATCATTCTGGGTAAGTTTCGCAATGCAATGAGTAACGGATGGGGGGTGGGCGGGGGGGGGCTCGAACTGGCATTTCCTCTCGAATGCAGCATTCTGGGACATCCTTATTTTGGGGAAAATTATACATATAGTTTCATAAACATCGAGGCAAAAATTCTGAAATTTTGGAAAACACAAATTTCTGAGAACTTGTCATGCATGTGACTGTCATTTGGAATTGACGACTTTATCAAGCTTTATGCGGCTGAAGCTCCATAACCCTCTGTCAGTTTAAGCAGAGCATTTCATGTGTTTTCACTTTTTGTTTCAGTGTTATGAAGAAATAGTATGTATGTTGTAAGAACTTCCCCATCAAGACGGTATCTCTTTGCAAAAGCCTAGGTCACTCCCAGTAGGAATTAGACACATCATCTGACCGACTACATGCTGATCAAGATAGAGCTGTTGTGGAAGATTGCCGCCATTGTGTCTGTGAGTATGGACCTCAGCTATGTTTAATGTATTATATGCTCATTGAATGTTCTCTTGCAACAGATATATTTCATATTTTCCTTTTTATATTCTTCATGGATTAGTTAATGATGGAGTTATCAGCCTATCTATTTCATTTGGTTTAAATGAAATATTAAGTCTCCTAGTAGCTTGAGAAAACTGAGCTCCAAATTTGGTATCTCAAGCTCAGCTGATTTCAGAAATTTAATCTGTATCACTTGTCTGCCATTGTTTGATGCCGAGTTGAGAAGTCGCATCAGACCACCTGGCTGGACGTCAATGCTTGTTTGTAAATGTTCAGACTTCAGGATGCTGCCTGGTTTCATGTGATGTGATGTCACAATGAAGGAAATATAGGCAATGATGTTTTGCAAATCAGATTTCAGCTGGGCTTGAGGTACCAACTTTTTAAAAGCTTCTTCTACAAGACAAATGACATGTACTTCAATTTAAACCAAGCAAAGTAGATTCACTGATATTTTTATCATTATTCAACCAATATAAAAAAATACTTTTGCAATTCTCCTTTAGCAGGAACAATGCTGCAGTGGACATTGGCTATGGCGCGACAGTTATGTTTTCAAATAGGTACTGTAATTCAAAAACTTCAAAATGTCTTTATTCGTGTAACATAAAGGCCACATTTTTTATTGGGCACAACAGAATTGGGCACAAGAACTTGACCCTCTCCATCTACTACAGTCGAGGCCAGTACATCGTTCTCTTAAGGGCATTCTTATGTATAGGCTTTGTTTCTGTTCATGATGGTTGTATGAATTTTGTCATTTTGTTTCATAGGTCCGCTGTTGCTGACAAACTACATGGATGGATTCCAAGCAGACCATTAATGTGTACAAAGGAGGATCTGATGATATTGGTAAAGAAGTGATTCACTCTCACACTTGTTATTTAACTGATAGAGGACTGAACATGAACTTGCATCCAAGACAGAAATGTGCAGTGACCTTGACCTTTACATGACTTCTTGACCTAGGTTCAATAGGCTTCTTCTTGATCATAAGTTTGACGTATACACTGAGCTGTAGCATAGGCATAACATTTTTCAATGATTTTAGCCAGTGACCTTGACCTTTTGACCTCAACATGAATATGGTTCCTTTTGCACCATGGGTATAACCAAAGTTTGGTACCAATCCATAACTAGGAACTGAAGATAATGCACAGAGAACAAATATTAGCACAGGTTAACAGATGGACAAACAGACGGATGGACAGTCAGTAAAACCAGAAGCTTCTTTGCCAGGAGTTTAATTACATCTCAAATTGAGTGAGTGAGTATGATTTAACGTCTCTTTCAACACTATTTCAGTCAAATCACAAGGTTTGATTCCTATTCCTTTTCACACCCAGAAATCACGTGGGTAGGGTCCTGTTCCTTTTCACACCAGGACACTCCACAGAGTCGCCTCTTACGACAAGCCCTCTGAGGAGCTGAAGCCTAATCTCACCATGACCTGGAGTCTGAACAATGACACCCCAGGTTGAACCTCAGGAGACCCACGAGGCCACACAATCCACAACCCTGAACTGCCAGAAGTTCTGGCCTGGACATAAACAATTCATGATGATTTCCAGATTTTTGGGCCACAATCACCTTGACCTTTGATCTCATAATAGGATTCTCCCTTATCCCTTGGGTAAAGTATATTCCAAGTTTGGTAGCAGTCCATAACTTGGAAGTAGAGATATTGCACAGACAAAACAGACAGACAGAACTTGCTATTGCATAATATGACCTTGTCAAATGACCTTAAAGTAGGTAAGGTGATATAAGCAACACAAGAACAAGAAAAAGCAACAAATTCCAAAAGCTTAAATCCGTAGAGTGATAAACCTGGGAATTTGTCATGTGTTGATATAAATTTAACCATCATGCATTTGTATCATGTAGAGTGTCATTGTAATTTGAAATGTATAATATCGCAGAAGAATTTGAATTTTTTCTACTGTCATCTC
>JAVTVY010029904.1:0-13542 GCA_036873755.1 Hanleya hanleyi
GTGGTGATAGATTTGATGCTATTATGAAAATACTGGGTATGGTGATAGATCTGAGGCTGTTATGATAATACTGGATGTGGTGATAGATCTGAGGCTATTATGATAATACTGGGTATGGTGATAGATCTGAGGCTATTATGATAATACTGGGTGTGGTGATAGATCTGAGGCTATTATGATAATACTGGGTGTGGTGATATATCTGAGGCTATTATGATAATACTGAGTATGGTGATAGATCTGAGGCTATTATGATAATACTGGGTGTGGTGATAGATCTGAGGCTATTATGATAATACTGGGTGTGGTGATATATCTGAGGCTATTATGATAATACTGGGTGTGGTGATAGATCTGAGGCTATTATGAAAATACTGGGTATGGTGATAGATCTGAGACTGTTATGATAATAGTGGGTATGGTGATAGATCTGAGGCTATTATGATAATACTGGGTCTGGGATAGATATGAGGCTATTATGATAATACTGAGTATGGTGATAGATCTGAGGCTATTATGATAATACTGGGTGTGGTGATAGATCTGAGGCTATTATGAAAATACTGGGTATGGTGATAGATCTGAGGCTATTATGATAATACTGGGTGTGGTGATAGATCTGAGGCTATTATGATAATACTGGGTGTGGTGATAGATCTGATGCTATTATGATAATACTGGGTGTGGTGATAGATCCGAGGCTGTTATGATAATACTGAGTATGGTGATAGATCTAAGGCTATTATGAAAATACTGGGTATGGTCATAGATCTGAGGGTGCTATGATAATACTGGGTGTGGTGATAGATCTGAAGCTATTATGATAATACTGAGTATGGTGATAGATCTGAGGCTATTATGAAAATACTGGGTGTGGTGATAGATCTGAGGCTATTATGATAATACTGGATGTGGTGATAGATTTGAGGCTGCTGTGATAATACTGGGTGTGGTGATAGATCTGAGGCTATTATGATAATACTGGATGTGGTGATAGATTTGAGGCTGCTGTGATAATACTGAGTGTGGTGATAGATCTGAGGCTATTATGATAATACTGAGTATGGTGATAGATCTGAGGCTATTATGATAATACTGGGTGTGGTGATAGATCTGATGCTATTATGATAATACTGGGTGTGGTGATAGATCTGATGCTATTATGACAATACTGGGTATGGTGATAGATCTGATGCTATTATGATAATACTGAGTATGGTGATAGATCTGATGCTATTATGATAATACTGGATATGGTGATAGATCTGAAGCTATTATGACAATACTGGGTATGGTGATAGAACTGAGGCTATTATGATAATACTGGGTATGAGGATAGATCTGAGGCTATTATGATAATACTGGGTGTGGTGATAGATCTGAGGCTATTATGATAATAGTCATCCAATCAGCATTGTCGTCCGTGTCAATAATAAACCTTGCTATCGATGTCATTTGTCTTTCACCGCGAATGATATATCCCTGCTACACGGACAGTGAATGTGGGCATCATGTTTGACAGGGACACACATGGGTGACAGCTGTAGTCGTTCGAAACAAAAGCCCTGTTGGAAGGACTATGGTGAAATACCTTTTCGATTTTAGTGGTGGAATGACTAAATCCTAGTACTTTCAAGCATGGGTTTATCGCATCGATATGAGGATGGATAAGAAACTGTAATATCGAGCATTACACTTTACCAAGTTCTGGGCTGTGTAGAAACCGTAGAGGAGTCTTCACTTTCGCATCATTGATAGACGGGCGGATTCAGTTGTCTGATTATCATTTATCCCGGGAATGTCCTTCAACGCCGGATATCTGAGTATCTTCGATAACAAATGCAGTTCTACTTTACAACATTAACGCTTCGTCCGATATCTGTTTTATGTCTATTGTGCGAGGTCCTTCACTACCACGGTGATTTTATTCAAGACAAACAATCTCTCTATACGGCTTGTACGTGTTATCCTCACTCCGAATGCATGTTTGACTATAGGGCATTTCGGCATTCAATAGCCAGCCAACAGCTAAGGTCTGTCCGTTTTAATTAGTCGTCTACTTTGGGGCTTGTCAAAAATCAATAGTTAACCCTGCAACAATTTTCTTTCTTGCAGCGTGTATAACAAACTGAACTCTACAAAATGACTACCATTTCTCTGAGATGTCGATAATATATCGCGCTTGAACTAACTTTTTAATTCTCTCCATATAAAACGGCAGTACAGTTGTTTATGTACCGGGCCTCAATTATATAGGGAGACGTAATAATGCATTCATGCTCACTGGCACAAAGGTCATTGATACTGAATACAGTAGTAACAGGCGGTCCGTGGGAGGGTCGCTTATATCCCATGCCCAGTGAAATGGCCAAATGATAAACCGCGCACACCTCCAATACTATGATCATACACGGCATTGTTGACCTTTGTACTAGACAACCCGAATACATTATGACGTCTCCCTGTGTAATTGAGTCCCGGTACATGAAACAACTGTACTGGAATTTTATATGGAGAGAATTACAAAGTTATTTGAAGCGTGATGTATCATCGATATCACGGAGAAATGGTAGTCATTTTGTAAAGTTCTGTTTGTTCTACACGATGCAAAAAAGAAAATTTGTGCAGAGTTAACTGCTGATTATTGACAAGCTCCAAAGTAGACAACTAATTAAAATGGACAGACTTTAGTACCAAAGTCGAAGAAGGCATTAACTGGAACTACATAGGCTGTGGCTTCGTTCTCGCAAGAGGACATATAACAGTTTTGAGCGATGGCGGCAAGACATGATGTTCAAATCCGTGACACTATCGTCAAAGCCGTAACAATAAATTCAAATAAATTTATAACAAGTTATTCATTATGTTAATACGCGCAGTCACAATCAAGCTGCTGATACCAGTGTGCGCTATTTGTCAGTAAATTTGAGAAGCTGTCTGTGATGGCGCTTTGCGGTTAGCACGGTCGAACCTATTTATTCAATAATATTTTGCTATTCACCATCTACTCATATCTGAATTTATATGATGAGGTTTTTTTTAGTTTAAACAAAATATGCATGTACTATATTGTCCTTTTTAATTCAGTTTTATATTTTTTATAGATAGGGTCGTTGGGATTTTATTATTATTAAATTAAGTTTGTTGGTCCGTATATATATATACCCCTTCTGTTATGTCTCTAACCTCGCCATGCCATTAAATAACGCCTTTGGAGTTTGTTTTTTTCTACATGTTTTTTAATCATTGCAATTCCGTATAGTAGGATATTTTAAATCAATATTTATGTTGTACATCAAACTCAATGCAATGATCTGGCGCGCATAATTTTATCAAATTGAAAGCGCCATCTAAATCCTGAAGGATCTTGGCGCCCACCATCGTCCAATAATTGTAAGCTAATGTCAAGAGGATCTTTTTGTCCATTGTTACTAAGAACAAACAATTGATTTGTAATTTTGTTTGCAGAATTTCGAATTTGAGCGAAAAAAAAGATCGAAAAAGGGACATCAAGATATTATCTTTCTAAGTTACAGGAGTTTCAATATTTCTAGAAACTGTACTTGATGTCGGTTGCTATAGTACAAGTGAAATGAGTAATATTTGTCCGAAAGTGAATGTCCGGACGATCCTTCGTCTTCGTTTTGTAGTCTTTTTTTTTTTGCACGTGTCATCATTGGGTACTGGAAGCGAAGACAAATCTCTTTGGCACTTTGGCATGAGATATGAAACATACTTAACATTTTATAATTAGGAACGAATGCTAATTCTGTTCTGGTTACTGGGCTAATTTGAGATATCTCTTTTAAAATACCATGCTCGAAAATAGTAAGATGGTACAAAACTTAATACTGAAGGGATCCGGTCTGTGCAGTAATATTGAAACTTTGAAAGTATCTGAATCGTGATTATCTCCCTTGGATCGAAACATGCAGTTGTCGAGTTGTGACGTTATTTGACAAGAGTGACGTCCCTTTGTGTAGCCGCCCTGTCGTCCGACGAAACGGTGGGGCAGTTCACTTGCAACGGCATGGACAAAAGTAAACTGATTTAAAATTTGAAGAAATACATTTTAATTCGGAATCATTTGAACTCCTTGATATAGAAGGTGAAGATATGGATATTCTCTATAGTCAACATATAGAATATGCTCCACCGTTTGCTCCGCCGACTCTTGTGATGCAACGTCATTAATTTGAAGCGTAACTTGGATTTTCGAATCGGACCAAAAAGGTATCTTGCACAACTGGACCACAAGGAGAACCTGGGTACCAAATTTGAGAAAGATCCATGCAGTACTTCCTGAGAAATCACGATAAGACTCATGGGAAAATCCAAAATGACCGCCTGGTGGCCATATTGGATTTTCTAATCGGACCTGAAAAGGTATCATGCACAACTAGACCCCAAGGGGAACCTATATATCAAATTTGACAAAGATCCATGCAGTACTTCCTGAGAAATCACGATAACAAAGTTTCATGGGACAATCCACGATGGCCGCCTGGTGGCCATATTGGATTTTCGAATCAGACTAGAAAAGGCATCTTGCACAACTAGCCACCACCGGGAACCTGTGTACCAAATTTGAAAAAAGATCCATGAACTAGTTCCTGAGAATTCACGATAACAAAATTTCATGGGGAAATCCAAGATGGCTGCCTGGTGGCCATATTGGATTTTCGAATCGGACCAGAAAAGGTATCTTGCAAAACTAGACCCCAAGGGGAATTTGAGAAAGATCCATGCAGTACTTCCTGAGAATTCACGATAACAAAGTTTCATGGGGAAATCCAAGATGGCTGCCTGGTGGCCATATTGGATTTCGAATCGGACCTAAAAAGGTATCTTGGGGTGCACTCCACACTAGGCCACGGTTTCGCACAAATGGCCCCTCCCTAATTTCATAATAAGGAAGGTCGCCTGTTTTTGACAGCATGGTAATTCTTCTACCCTTTCTACTAACTGAAATCTATAGTATCACCCTGCTGGACGTAACCATTTCTTCAAACGAAGATATAACATTTGCTTGCTGGTCTCAACTACGCGCCACTACGGAGTTAATCGTTTCCGGAATTGAATATCAGGCAGGCCAAAATCCTCACTTTTTCGGGAAACGAAGATGATGATCCCTTTATGGCGATAAAATTTTACAAAAAACGAGTAGGTCGACCCCCTGTTTTTTTCGCCATTTTAAATTGTCCTTTGGACGGGAAACACTTTAACATACATAAAAAGAAAATCATTTCGTACGTTTTCTTTGGGTTGCGGGTAGAATTTGACACATTTTCATATATTTTAAGGAGTTTTTCAGAAAAGTTGAAGAAGGTTTAAGAAGGATTGCACGTCTTTCATTTTCAATTTCAATAGCTCACTTGCCTCCTGGAATAATGGCATGAGTGTGCCCATTCGGAAAATATATACTTTTACAGGGGTTTTCTTAAAGATTTCACATATATTTAAGGCCGATGACCCGAACCCATGTCTATTTTTAACCGCACATCATTTAGGTGTGGAATGCACCCTTAATGTAGGCTTCATTGCACGGTTATAATACACGAGTAGGCCAAATATTTTATGTTCTCCAACACTACATTCATTAAAAGCGCTTATTCGAACCTTGTAATGACTTGATATGGAACGGGATAGTAAAGTTCATTTATCTTAGTCAGAAATGTTTCTGTTTTATGCATACTACATGGTATGATATCATTGTCCTTGCATATATGCTATTTGGACCTATACAGAATTACCTCCCCTTGGTTAGGCACATATGTTACGCTTAGTGACCTGTATGTCCCAATTATTATCAATGTGAATGTCAAAGTGATTAATTTTCAATACGGATCACACCAGCACCCTGATCTGATGTGAATGAGCGCGTATTATTCTGGTTTTGTCCTTTTTATCTCGAAGTTTGTACTCCCACCCCCCAATTTTTGGAAAAAGTCAGAATGAAAAATTATTGACAATTTGGTTCGAATTTCAGCTATTTTTGCGTTTATTTTGCTTCTCATGCCTCATTCGAAAGCTGGTCAACGCTCCCGATCTTTGTTCATGACTTTCATTGTCACGGTCAAAGCATAATGCTACAATATTTTTATTGGACTCTCAAACTCGCGATTTTTCAGCAAAAGTCGCAAAAACAAAGATGGGGTAGGGGGAAAGTGATTGACGGGATATCCGATAAAACTGCATACTACAAGCAAGTGTCGCATACCAAGAAACTCGCAAACACTCCCAGATTGGCATAGCCTTGAGAACAGGAATTCTGAGAAAACACCCTAGCCTTAAGGGTGCACTCCACACTAGGCCATGGTTTCGCACAAATGGCCCCTCCCTAATTTCATAATAAGGAAGGTCGCCTGTTTTTGACAGCATGGTAATTCTTCTACCCTTTCTACTAACTGAAATCTATAGTATCACCCTGCTGGACGTAACCATTTCTTCAAACGAAGATATAACATTTGCTTGCTGGTCTCAACTACGCGCCACTACGGAGTTAATCGTTTCCGAAATTGAATATCAGGCAGGCCAAAATCCTCACTTTTTCGGGAAACGAAGATGATGATCCCTTTATGGCGATAAAATTTTACAAAAAACGAGTAGGTCGACCCCCTGTTTTTTTCGCCATTTTAAATTGTCCTTTGGACGGGAAACACTTTAACATACATAAAAAGAAAATCATTTCGTACGTTTTCTCTGGGTTGCGGGTAGAATTTGACACATTTTCATATATTTTAAGGAGTTTTTCAGAAAAGTTGAAGAAGGTTTAAGAAGGATTGCACGTCTTTCATTTTCAATTTCAATAGCTCACTTGCCTCCTGGAATAATGGCATGAGTGTGCCCATTCGGAAAATATATACTTTTACAGGGGTTTTCTTAAAGATTTCACATATATTTAAGGCCGAAGACCCGAACCCATGTCTATTTTTAACCGCACATCATTTAGGTGTGGAATGCACCCTTGCACAACTAGATCCCAAGGGGAACCTATGCACCAAATTTGAGAAAGATCCTTGAAGTACTTCCTTGAAGTTTCATGGGGCAATCCAAGATGGCCGCCTGGTGGCCATATCGGAGTTTCGAATCAGACTAGAAAAGGCATCTTGCACAAATATAGACACCACGGGGAACCTGTGTACCAGATTTGAAAAAAAGATCCATGCAGTGGTTCCTGAGAAATCGCAATAAATTTTCATGGGGAAATCCAAGATGGCCGCCTGGTGACCATATTGGATTTTGGAATCGGACGAGAAAAGAGATTTCAAAATTGCATGTGAGAACAAATACAAGTCATTTGGAAAGGATGTTGAGAACTCCAGTGTGGAAAATCCAAAAAGATTTTGGGTTTTATAAAAGCGAAGCAGAAATCCGGATCTATTTCAGGATCGTTAAGCCACGGAGACAAAACGGCAGAAAACCCGGAAAGCATATCTGAATTATTCAGTGATTTCTTTCAGTCCGTGTTCACCACTCCCGATACCTCTGATCTTTCTAATTTAGACAGTTTTCAGGAAAGAGTGTTGAGTGAAATAACTGTCTCCCACACTGACGTCAGAGACCAGTTGAGAGAAATAAACATAAGCAAAGCAAGCGGCCCGGACAATATCTCCGGTATTCTATTGAAGGAGTGTGCGGACGAACTCTCTCCTCCGCTTACTTTGATTTTTAATATGTCGCTAAAAAAAGGTACCTTTCCTGCCCGTTTTAAGCATGCAAATGTAATCCCAGTTTATAAAAAGGGGACCGACATAATGTCGGCAACTACAGACCGGTGTCACTGTTACCATTATTTGCCAAAGTGTTCGAAAAAGTTGTGCATCGCTCTTTACATGAACATATTCGATAAGTCATTACAGAAGAACAGCATGGATTTGTAGCCAACAGAAGTGTTCAGACCAACCTAGCTTGTTCTGTTGATATGCTATCTAAAGCCTTTGATGACAAGAAACAAGTCGACGCAATTTATCTTGATTTTAGTAAAGCGTTTGATTCTGTCTGTCACCGCCTCCTTATTCACAAAATGAAACGATATGGTTTCACTGGCGCTTGCATCAAATGGCTTGAATCTTATCTTTTTATGAGGATTCAGAGAGTGGTCGTAGAAGGAAAGAGTTCTTCTTGGAGCCATGCCCTGTCTGGTGTCCCTCAGGGCTCAATATTAGGACCACTGCTCTTTGTGCTGTATGTGAACGACCTACCAAATTGTGTACGATCTTCAAATATCTCTCTGTTTGCTGACGACTCAAAACTATTTAAGGTGCTTACAAACCCTACAGACTGCCTATTGTTACAAGAGGACTTATGAATATAGGTATATGAATGGTGCACCTTGTGGAAATTAACTTTGAACATTGACAAATGTTGGCTAATTTCTTTCACAAATAAGCTTAACAAAATTATTGAAGAGTATTTTATCAATGGCCACCCCTTACAACGAGTAAAACAAACAAAGGACTTGGGTGTGACTCTAACAGATAATCTGTCGTTTGATTCCCACATTGGAAATACTGTGAACAAAGCCTTCAGGATGCTTGGCTTCTTGAAAAGAACTTGCAAGAGCTTTACTGACATTAAAGCCTTGAGAAACCTGTACGTGTGTTTGGTTCGTACAAATCTCGAATACTGTTCTATTGTATGGAACCCATGGCAGCAAACTTACATAGATAAGATTGAAAATGTACAGAAACGTTTCGTAAAATTTGTATGTTTTAAGACAAAGTGTCACTATTCTGGTAGCCAGTACGAAATGTTATGTTGTCGTTTTAATCTGCAGCCCTTACACTTACGAAGAAAGGTTAGCGATTTAAATTTCTTACATAAATGTGTACATTCCCATTTTAACTGCTCTTATCTTATCGAGAAATTGTATTTTAACTGCCCTTCTCGATCACTTCGAACCATTTACCCTTTAGAATTCCGCTTTCTAGAATTAATGTTCGTAAGTTCTCTGTTTTAAACAGATGTATGTCGTCTCTAAATGACCTTTATCGACAGACTGAAATAGACATTTTTAATGAATCGTCTTTTAAAACAGCTATCAAAAGACATTTTTATTGCTGATTTTAGCTGATATCCTCTTCGTATTCAATTAGATTGTGTAATGTTTATAGCATCTGGTCTTATACCGCCAGATTTTACATAATGTATATTCTCTGGCCTGATTTTAGTCCATACCCTTTTGTATTATTTAGGTTTTATATGTTTATATGTTTTATATCATTGTCATATGTACCTGCATGTTATCGAACCAGTTAGTGGGTCCTATACTGGGCCTGTTGGATTTCGAATAAATAAACTAAAACTAAACTAAACTAAACTAAAAGGTACCTTGCATAACTAGACCACAAGGGAAACCTGTGTATCAAATTTGACAAAGATCCATGAATTAGTTCCTGAGAACTCACGATAACAAAATTTCATGGGGAAATTCAAAATGGCTGCCTGGTGGCCATATTGGATTTTCGAATCGGACCGAAAAAGGTATCTTGCACAACTAGATCCCAAGGGGACCATGTATACCAAATTTGAGAAAGATCCATGTAGTACTTCCTGAGAAATAACGATAACAATTTTTCATGGGGAAATCCAAGATGGCTGCCTGGTGGCCATATTAGATTTTCGAATCGGACCAGAAAAGGTATCTTGCACAACTAGACCCCAAGGGGAACCCTGTGTACCAAATTTGAGAAAGATCCATGCAGTACTTCCTGAGAATTCACGATAACAAAGTTTCATGAGGAAATCCAAGATGGCTGCCTAGTGGCCATATTGGATTTTCGAATCGAACCAAAAAAGGTATCTAGCACAACTAGACTCCATGGGGAACCTGTGTACCAAATTTGAGAAAGATCCATACAGCAGTTCCTGAGAAATCGCGATAACAAAGTTTCATGGGGAAATCCAAGATGGCCGCCTTGTGGCCATATTGGGTTTTCGAATCGGAACAGAAAAGGTATCTTGCACAACTACACCCCAAGGGGAACCTGTGTACCAAATTTGAGAAAGATCCATGCAGTAGTTCCTGAGAAATCGCGATAACAAGAATTGTTTACGGACGGACTGACTGACGGACGACGGACGACGGACAGACGGACGACGGACCACGGACGATAAATAGACAGATAGATGCTCTTTATTAGTATTTGGTTCACTTTGAAATATTCATTTATTTCGAAGTAGCAATCATCATGAGCACGTCGAAGTATTCAATTTAAACTCCAGATACTATATATCCATGTGCTAAAGTCGAGCTTCTAGCAAATCCATTTTGATTGATGTCAATGTACCAATTAAAGATAGAAAGGTTTCGTGTATTCTATATCTTGTATTTTACAGCCTTCTATGGCGATACCAGAGAACTCACGCAGGCAATGAAGGCCGGCCAGGTACTGTTATTGGTTGTTGCATTCTGATTATAGACCCAAGTTAATTATATGTTTTGTTCATACCCGCAATACTCATCGTGGATCCACATCACAATGCCAGACATATATGATTTCATTGAACAAGCTGTGTAAAAAGACTTGTCATTCGATTGTTCTTGGGAGCCTGATGGCCTGAGGATAGAAAGTGAAACTTATAGTTTGGAAAACTTATACTTAAAGTTTAATACTAGATTAAATTTAGTGTACTGACATTTTCGGTATATATCATGTATTTTCCTTTAGTAAAAACATTTTATCTCTTACTATGTGAGTATCAGAGTTAGATACATCAACGTCATTACTTTAGGTTTGTCATCAAATTAACGGATTTGCTGTACAAAACTTCGTTAGAACATTTAACGAACCGTTTGAAAATATTGGCTATACTGGTGCTTCATTTGTCTTCATTCCTAAAAAACGCTTCAAATGCCTCATTTGGCTCTTTATGGTGGTCCTGATTAGCTACTTCCAGCTCACTACAAAGGTAAACTACGAAAAAATTGCCGAAATATCTCCATTGACGTTGATGGATACAGAATTTGAACTTTTTAACAAGCCACCACGTGCAGCAAACCCACGGTAGTCGAGGCTGTTTGTATGAATTGGCTAGTCAATTTGGATAATAATATATCAGCGTTTTCTAAATGAATGTAAATATGTCGAACAATTTGCCAGTCCCTTCCAACGTCTTCTTCTTCTACGAGACCGGTCACGGAAATGCCCATGGTCTAATGATAAATCCATGAACGTTCTTTTTTTTTCAGAAGGCCGGGTATGAAAACGAGAACGGACAAACAGCACTCCATATAGCAGCGGCCAATGGCCACATCAGTTGTATAGCTGTATGTATTGTATTTCATTTTGCATCTATGTTGGATTTGGATCATCTTCATACACAAGTCAACTTCTCGACATCTCTGTACAGAGGATCTTCTCGACATCTCTGTACAGAGGATCTTCTCGACATCTCTGTACAGAGGATCTTCTCGACATCTCTGTACAGAGGATCTTCTCCACATCTCCGTACAGAGGATCTTCTCGACATCTCTGTACAGAGGATCTTCTCGACATCTCTGTACAGAGGATCGTCTCACTGTGGATAATCGCTATATAAATGACTCAGTGAAGGATATATATCCACATACACTGGAAATGAAGGAAACTTATAGCACTAACGAGACATCATACTTAGACATATATATTTATAGAAATGAAGCGGACCTTCCCTCACATTGACTTTACCACAAGAGAGAAGATTACAATTTCGACATTGTAAACTATCCTTTTCCGGAGAATACTATTCCAAACCTGCACATATCGTATACATATCACGCCTAGTAGCATTTGATAGATTCTCTGTGAAATGTAACGATTCAACGTCATAAAACATTATTGCAGAAACTTATAAAACAGGGTTATCATACCAAATTTGGTGACACATATCACATACTAGGGACCGTATGAACACATGTACCTCCAGTTCGCCATGGTTTTGATATGAACGATCACAAACAAAACGTGACTGAGCGATTTTACAACGAAAATCTTATGGATAAAGAATACTTCAGCGATACGGATTTGATATTTTCGAGTCATCATGATGTTTTACTGGCATCACTGAAAACTGTTGAACGTTTCTCTCTTGCAAGAAACTAGCCTATGTTTAGGAGAATATATTTTTGTTTGTTTGATTTTCTTTATTTGGTGCTAATGTTGTTATGGTGCTAATGTTGTTATGGTGCTAATGTTGTTTTTGGATTATGGTCTCGGAAATTCTTTAACAGACGACGGCCGAAGATTTAATGCAAGAGTTCGGACTTAGACAAATTTCCAATGCAAGAAATGTGCAAGGCAGCAACATCAAGTGCATGGACACCTCAAGACTAATGCAAGACTTCAGACTTAGAAAAATATTCTATGCAAGACTGATGCAAGGATCCAGTTAGACATCATAGAACAGCTAAGATCATGCCTGTCCATTGCAAGAAAACAAAGTAAAATAGAAAAAATATCACTTTGGTTGGTGGATGATGCCTGTTTGATGCAAGTCTGATAATAAGTCTGTGGATATTTGCTTTTTCATATAAAACAAGAAATATATATATATATATATATATTATTATGCAAAGGTAAAAAAAGAAGTTTGCTGGCGTGGAGCAGTAATATAAGAAGAATAACGAAAAAACCTTCTCAACTTTCTACATCATTATATTCCGACTGCAGTTTCGAACGTAATGTTCTTTTCAAGGAATACTGTTTTCAAATGACAGACTGGTATATATACAAATACAGGGCACAACGGTCGCTAGACGACGTGCCTGGCTTAAACAAGCAGTGACTTGATAACATGCTGACATTAATAGAAACAGTTGGTCACAATAAACATGAAAAGAGAGATTAAAAGGGATAATTCAAACGAGTACAATACATGCAGTAAACAATAATCAAAATCAAACATAATTGGTCTGCGAAGCAGAGGTGGATATTTTCAGGATATGACATGCTTCAACAGTTTGATAAATACGTACATGTATTGCATGAAATCTAATTTCACAAAGTTGTTAAACAAACAAAATAACAAATATATTCAAGGTCTATGTGATCCGTTTAATTCGGAACCATACCTTTCTATAAACATCGTTTCTTTAACATCCAATAAGGCTTGATTCTCATTTAGTACTTTGTAAAAAGGGAAAACTTTAAAAGAAGCGGTCAAATGTATGGCACACTGTCTGATGTATCGGCTGACAGGGAGATGACAATGGTTTGCATTATTAATCTGTTGCCTGTGAACAGTTAATCTAGATCTTAAATCTGTGGTTTGACCGATATACTGTTTTCCACAGCCCTGACAAATCAGTGCGTATACAACATATTTACTGTCACATGACATGTTGAATTTAACCTCAAACACAGAATTTGTGTCATTGAATTTAATGCTAGGTCCTTCTAGTATATGGATACATGCGCCACATTTCGATCTGTTACATTTCGCGACCCGTGCATGTAACTGGCTTTCCGAAAAACGAGCTTTTGTAAGAATCTTCTTAAGATTTGGGGCTTGTCTCTTGCTATTAATAAAAGATGAATTGTTAACAATATCTTTCATTTT
>JAVTVY010029905.1:0-12822 GCA_036873755.1 Hanleya hanleyi
CACAAAACTCAGTTCTTGTAAGAACTTGCGGGGGCCTTAGCTTCAGTTCTAAAAAAAACACCGTGCCGGTGCCTTAAATCCAGTCCAAATAAAAGAGCACAGTTCCCAGCACAACAGAAATGTTCGATGGAACGGCGTACACAAAACTCACAGTTCTTGGACACATATTTTGCAGCGCTTTATCTTCATTCCGAAGTCGGATAGCACGCGGTTTACAACAACAACACCTGAACACCACAGGAATGTTCGGTTAAATGGTACAAGTTCGTCACAATCCAGGAATCAATTTGGGTTCTCCACCATGCTATATGCGGGCCTGCATACATAACTCACTGATGATCGCAACAGGGACGAAAATAAACTCGGGAACAACGAAATATCCAAATAAATCACCATTTCTATTATCCAAAAGCACATGTTACAGTTACATCCGTCTCCCCATCCACTACACGCCTCCTTCTTCGGAGAGCTCCAATTTATGGTAATGAGGTCACATGACCTGGGAGTGTATATGCAGATGCACTTAATACATAATGAAATAAGATACATCCGAATTAGAACATAAACTAATCGTCTTAAAAGAAATGAATTATTAAATGATATTAGCTCAGCAAGGGAAACAGGTGGTTATATCCAGCCTAGAATATAACATGATATAAACTGAATGATTTCAGTCAACTGTTTTTCCACGAATACATTTACATTTGGTTACGTCCATCACCACTACTACTGTGTATTTCAAAGAATAAGATCGTCTAATTTTCTGGAAAAAAATCAGATTCTCCAGCAGATACGTTTGCTCTTAATTCCAGTTAAAACGAACCCAATCGGTGATTCAAAATAATTATTGTGCACTTTTAAATCTTTCGTTTGAGCAAGTTTTTAATTTCTCCGTTATCGTAACAGCTTTTATAAAATCAAATGCATATATAGTATGGACATGTTGAAACTTACGAAATGTTTACGTGCTGAACATTCCACGGAGAGGCGGTGTGTGCATATATTAACAGTTTGAGACAATTGAAACAATATAGGTCCAATGGGCACCGAGTCATACGTATATAGACTACCGAATACAGCCCGTATCAATTATGGATACCCAGACTATAGGTTGCCAGTTGGATCGTTGTTATTCAAACCAGCCATTCAACCCCTTATATTAAACGCATCATTAAAAGGCTGGTGGAAAACGATGCCGGAGTACTGACAATAAGCCATGACCCCACAGGCAAATATACCAACTACGTATTCCTAAAAACATCAGAAGAACCCAAACTGATCCCTGTGATGATTTGTATACCAGTCCTTGTAGATGATGATTATTGTCGGTGTTTATTATTGTGAGTGTATTGTGGGTGCTTGCATATCGCTCCAATTCATGTGGATATATTGAGTGGCATGACAACACAGCCCCTAGCGCCGGCTTGAGTGGTATTAGATGCAAATATTTCAGGGCGATGATGTAATAACCCTATCAAGTGATCTAATGGAAAATGATGAAATATGTGACCATCAGAGAGACGAAACGGCTCAGATGAGGGGTACTAAATTAGAGAATTTCTTATTCAGATTAAATATCTGTGAAGCCCGACGCTGATCAAGCGCTTCATTCCTCACAATATTTACAAGTCACAAAACTACAACCACAATGACTCGTACAAAGGGTAAGCCTCGGGGACGAAACGTCCACCAGCGGAATGACACCATATACAGGCAACAATTAAACGAAACATAAAAAGGGTGGTGGAAAACGATAGTGGCGTACTGACAAAAAGTCATATGACCCCACAGGCAAATATACTGTAGACTGTATTTTTCTCAAAACACCACAAGAACCAATTAAAACGCAACACATAAGGTGGTGGAAAAGATGCCGGGCACGATGGTGACAAGAATTCATCTCACCCCACAGACCAATATAATCTTGATTGCATATCTAAAAATACCACAAGAACCAAACGCCACGCTTTTATTGTACATGTAGCTCTTCATGTGGACATCTTCAGCGATATGCTCACACGGCCCCCATAGTAGGTCGTTGACTTATGGACACGGAAATTCTTTAATGAACGACGACTGAATATTGAATGACGGACTAGACGCTTGTATCCTACAAATATCTCACAGCAAAGATGAAAACTGATCCCTGAGATGAGTTGCCACAAACACGTGGCCCGGAGCTGTTGAATGTACAGTACATAAGCCACGGATCACCAGAAACTGTAATTTAACGTGAGGGATGGCGCACGTTTATGAAACAGTTAAGCCAAACAAATAAAACACGTCACCTTATTCTGACCACCAATAAGTCTCATTTTCACTTTGGTAAAATGTATTTCATTATATCACCTGTCTTATGGACACAATTTGAGAAAAGTAACCGCGTTATTACAATAGTCACAAAACACAGTAGTCAAAGTTTGTCTGACAAATAATACCGACCTACATATGGAGGATGATTACGTCAAGATACATCGCCATCATCCATTTTTAGCTAAATCTGAACGTCGAAACCACTAATTCATATTGGTATCAAATTGCTCTTGGTCGATACTCAGCACAGCAAGTTCTGTGGTGATGTGACTGGAGAGAGAGAGAATTACAAAAAATAAATCAATTTGACGTCGAGTCCAGACATATTCAACTGTATATCAACGAGCACTATTAATCACTATCTACAGAAATCAAACCATCGGAAATCTAACAATGAATGATAAAACATATCAGTGAATTTAAAGCAATTGCTTTCAAATAATTTAGAATAAACTCTGCTCTCAAACGACAGGGAGTCGAATTTGATGAAGTTCTTATGAAATGTTTCATATGTTCGTTTCGCATTGATGCTGTTTAACGCTAATTGTTATAAACACGTCCTGCCAGTGCTATCTTTCTCTGGGCAACTTATGCACACAAATATTGTTTATGGTAAATTCGGGCCGTAAGGATTTGAGAACCAGAACTAAACTACCTGGAGACTGCAGTAGGATAAAGGGTAATGAGCCGCCTCCTCAGAGTTCCGCCTTCGGCTTGTTTATCGACTGAAGCATACTAGGCAGATTATTCCTCAGAGTAACATACTATAGTATCTGGATTTTTATCAGGAGGCGAATATAAAATTTATTAAATGGGTTTTCGTTCCTCCAAATACCCCACGGGTATTTTACCACTCAAAATAAATGGAAAACAAATATAACAATGCTGTTAAAACACAGCAGGGATTGTGATATCATCTTAACGTTCAGGCAATGTTGTCCTCTCAAGGCGTTAATAAATATTTATACCTTCTTTTGCATTTGTCATTACACATTTCGGCATTCTGGGTATAGCAAACATATAAAGTGATTTCAAACAGCAAGATTCCGTGCACCATGATTCCTTGCGTCATTGATCGTATATACTTCCTGTTATGTTTCTGTGAAAGCTATTCGGTACTTTCTTACACCCAGTTCATGTATTTCCTCTGTTCACTCTCTTTACCCGAACGTCCGTTCACAAGTACACAATGGACTACCAAGGACATCATATCCTTCGGAATATGAAGTCTTTTTTCTGTTATAATTAGAATATCCCTCAGGAATTATTTGGAATGGATAAAAAATTTGAATGAGAAATAAGTTATACAATATGTAAGAGATCTTAAATTGCCGGCAATAAACTGGCAAAATGAGTTTTGATTGGATTCTCATTTGACGGAAGGTAACGACGAATCTCAGCCAATGTCAATGTCAATGCCGCCGCTAAGAAGTATACCAAAGAGTGCTCAATACACCAACATGATCCCTAGATTTTTTTTCACCCATTTTCGGTGCCCTCCATTCATTCTTCTATTCTGCAGGGAATAAACAACTGGTCCGCTTTTCGGCCACCAATTGTCGTGAAATCTTCAAACCAAATCACTTGTATGTATATATTTTCTGAAAAAGCGTGATTAAACCATTAATACCACAAGACAGCACTGATATGTTTGTAACGGTTAACCGTTTGTGATTGGACCGTTCGAATCGGAGGGGAGTGTGTCACCGCTGGAAGGATGGAAGAGCCAGTTCGGGAGCGCCAGTGGGTGAAAATACATTTCCTCGTGTTTCTCGCTTACCAGCGCGAGATAGGTGTTGCCTGTTATGTGGAAAATTCTTTACGGACTATGGATTGGGATGGCATTCCCATTTATGGACGATGAACTGTAATTTCGCTGGGAAGGCGATTTTCCGGGTTTCGCCACGTCTCCGGGGGGGTGGAGAAGAGCCCCGGCTATATAAGCTCGTGAGACATTCCAATCCAGGAGAGACCAGAAAGACAGAGCTGGAGGAACTACGTCCAGGTACAGCCTGTAACTTTCGATTTTGGCGTGATTTACGGTTGGGCCGTAAATGCAGTGTTTTGGCCTGGGAGTCTAAAAGATTATAAATCCTGTAGCTAGTGTAACCTGTAAAACACGCCAATCCAATGAGAATTTGCAGCTCGCATTTTCGGTGTGGAAACGTGTTTGTGGTTATACTATAATTTAGGGAACACGTTCGACTGGCGTGTTGTATGTAGCTGTGGGGTATTCTATAATACTGTAATGAGACATGTGTTTGCCTGTAGCACATTTAGGCAACTTGCATGGTCTAACTTCAGTATAAAATAGGGCTTTCAGGTCTATACCAGTAGGTTGATAATTTCGACATTATTGCTGTGCTATCCCGCTGCACTGGGACTAAAGCCACAATATTTATGGTCGATTTTGTTGACCGTGAAGCGGTATATGGCAAAAGTTAGGGATTCCCTCCACCCCCTGAAATATGCAACTGCACTAATACAGAGATAAATAAGCCAAACTTCCACTGCCATAATACAACGACGCAGACGGCCGTGCAACGCTATACGGGCGAGAACGAGCACCGTGATTACAGCCGGGCGGAGAAAGTCAAGTTACAGGCGGGCGTGCTGCTTTCATCAAGAAACGTCGGTAAATCGTGTATTCCGGGGGCCCAGCAAAAAGACCGCAGACGGCTACACGGACGGCGTCCAGCTGGAAAGAGACAAGTACAGATGACGGATCTTACAGGACAGAAAGATACAGCACACAGACCACACAAGAAACAAACAGAACACAGATTCCAGTAGGATATGTGTATTTATCACACATTACAAGCAAATCAAGACCCACAGATTATAAACAGTACAGTACACGTCCAGACGTACAGATCACAGATTATACAGTCAAGAAAGCTACAGAACACAGATCCCGAAAGAAGGATATGTGTATTTATCACACATTAAAGAAAGATACACAGAGCACAGCCCACACAGAAAAAGACAAGACATACAGATCACAGACCGCACAGTAAAGGCAAGTTACGGTGCAGGCGGGCTTCGTTTTACCGATGTAAAAGTGGTAACAAGACTTACAGACTGTACAGTCAAGCCAAGGCACAGATTACAGACAGGGTCAAAGACAAGATACAAGTTACAGACAGTAAAGAAAAGACAAGGCACAGCACAGACAGGCTTCCCCTCCCGAGAAACGTTGATTAAACGTGAAATCTACAGACCTGCGACCGGGTCGCCAAAGGTCGCAGAAGGTCGCAGAAGCTTGCGACCAGGTCGCAGAGGGTCGCCAACGACGGTTGACATGCAGTAATGATGTTTCATCGGTACCAGATGAAATGATAATACCATATATACCCAAGTAATTGTCCTGACGGTCACGGAGAGTGAGTGGTGCGTGATACTTACCTGAGAGATCGTCGTGAAGTTGTGTAGTCACAGGCGTGTCTATAGACGGGTCGCAGCAGTCGTAAGGGTTGAGACGCCGGGCTATACTTACCTGTGCGGGAAGCAGACTGGTGAGCTGACAAGTTAGGGTCAAGCTCCGACGACTGGGGGTGAAGAACACGCCGGGTTGCCACGTCTCTGGAGAGAGCGTCACTGCCGTGACGTTCCAACGACTGGGTGTCGTATCTGGAGAGAGCGTTACCGCGTAACGTTCCAACGGGCCGTGACGTTTCAGCGACTTGGTGCCATATCTGGAGAGAGCGTCACTGCCGTGACGTTCCAACGCCTGAGGGTATATATATATTGGGGAGAACGTTACCGCCGTAACGTTCCAACGGGCCTTGACGTTTCAACGACTGGGGGTCTTGTCTGGAGAGAGCGTTATATCCTTAACGTTCCAACGACGGGATGCCATCCCTGGAGAGAGCTTTATATCCATAACGTTCCAACGACGGAAGAGAAGGGCCAGCAGCCAGGCCGCCCTTATCCCCAGAAGAGAAGGGCCAGCAGCCAGGCCGCCCTTATCGCGCATAGACATAAAGCACTATATTAACTATACAGCTATATGCATACACTCTCATATATATATATTATTGCCATATAACATCAAGCTTAAACTGCACACATTCTCTTCTATTATCCACATATACACCAGGGATACGTTTAACTTTATATGCACACACCAAGTGTACGTATCCGTGAACTTTGTGTGCACACATTCTCTCACATCACGTGTATATATACATCAAGTTTATTTGCATACACTCCCCTAGTGTCTGTACATATATGTAAATATCTTAACGTTGCAGCTCCTTAGACATTCTGTCTAAGCCACGCGGTTCTACGCTAGTATTTGTAACCGCGTATACTATTTGTGCAGAATATACCATAATAGACCTTTACATGAGCGTCAGTCATCCTTGTAGGGTTGTGATCATCTCTTCGAGCCCCGGATCTCTACTAGTGAAGGGGTTAACGACGGTGACGGCCAGAATGCCAGTGGGCAATCCCGGTTATTGATTCGTTTTCTCGTAAACACCACGACTGGTCCTGCTCGTACACGTTACACGGAGAAAACTGGTGGCAGCGGTGGGATCTGGCCTGATCTTCAACAGAAGAGAACAACCGACTACTAGAGATGACCGACAACGACGGAGCCCGGGAGGCACAGGCGGCCGTGGGCCGGCCGCAGGGGCCAGCGGAGGACGCGCTCGAGGAAGTGGCCGAGGGGGAGGCAGCCCCCACACACGCGAAAGACGACGTCACCGAAGTGGCCGAGGGTGAGGCAGCCCCCACACACGCGACGACGACCCGCGGTCGGCGAGTGGTGAAGCCTCGCAGGTTGCACGACTACGTGCTGGCGTCCCAGCCCGTGTACCGTAAGAGGGGAGAAGCCGGACCCCTCCAACTGAGCGTGCAGCCCCGTGGACCTAATGTCGTGGGGCGGCTCTGCTAGCCGCCCAGGTAATTCTGTGAAGGAAATCTATTTGACCTGATGTCGTGGTGGCCCGGCCAGACCGCCGGAGGGCGGCCACCTAGTGATTTCGCCGGCCCTGATGGCCCGTAATTGGCGAGCAGTATTGTTTAAATTGATTCGAACTGTACAACTGGAACTGTAACGTCACCCTGGACGGAGGGACCCGTACGGCCATGACGGGGACGTCATGATTTGGAAAGTCGCGGGCAGTGTAACGGTTAACCGTTTGTGATTGGACCGTTCGAATCGGAGGGGAGTGTGTCACCGCTGGAAGGATGGAAGAGCCAGTTCGGGAGCGCCAGTGGGTAAAAATGCATGTCCTCGTGTTTCTCGCTTACCAGCGCGAGATAGGTGTTGCCTGTTATGTGGAAAATTCTTTACGGACTATGGATTGGGATGGCATTCCCATTTATGGACGATGAACTGTAATTTCGCTGGGAAGGCGATTTTCCGGGTTTCGCCACGTCTCCGGGGGGGTGGAGAAGAGCCCCGGCTATATAAGCTCGTGAGACATTCCAATCCAGGAGAGACCAGAAAGACAGAGCTGGAGGAACTACGTCCAGGTACAGCCTGTAACTTTCGATTTTGGCGTGATTTACGGTTGGGCCGTAAATGCAGTGTTTTGGCCTGGGAGTCTAAAAGATTATAAATCCTGTAGCTAGTGTAACCTGTAAAACACGCCAATCCAATGAGAATTTGCAGCTCGCATTTTCGGTGTGGAAACGTGTTTGTGGTTATACTATAATTTAGGGAACACGTTCGACTGGTGTGTTGTATGTAGTTGTGGGGTATTCTATAATACTGTAATGAGACATGTGTTTGCCTGTAGCACATTTAGGCAACTTGCATGGTCTAACTTCAGTATAAAATAGGGCTTTCAGGTCTATACCAGTAGGTTGATAATTTCGACATTATTGCTGTGCTATCCCGCTGCACTGGGACTAAAGCCACAATATTTATGGTCGATTTTGTTGACCGTGAAGCGGTATATGGCAAAAGTTAGGGATTCCCTCCACCCCCTGAAATATGCAACTGCACTAATACAGAGATAAATAAGCCAAACTTCCACTGCCATAATACAACGACGCAGACGGCCGTGCAACGCTATACGGGCGAGAACGAGCACCGTGATTACAGCCGGGCGGAGAAAGTCAAGTTACAGGCGGGCGTGCTGCTTTCATCAAGAAACGTCGGTAAATCGTGTATTCCGGGAGCCCAGCAAAAAGACCGCAGACGGCTACACGGACGGCGTCCAGCTGGAAAGAGACAAGTACAGATCACCGATCTTACAGGACAGAAAGATACAGCACACAGAGCACACAAGAAACAAACAGAACACAGATTCCAGTAGGATATGTGTATTTATCACACATTACAAGCAAATCAAGACCCACAGATTATAAACAGTACAGTACACGTCCAGACGTACAGATCACAGATCCTGCAAGAAGGATATGTGTATTTATCACACATTAAAGAAAGATACACAGAGCACAGCCCACACAGAAAAAGACAAGACATACAGATCACAGACCGCACAGTAAAGGCAAGTTACGGTGCAGGCGGGCTTCGTTTTACCGATGTAAAAGTGGTAACAAGACTTACAGACTGTACAGTCAAGCCAAGGCACAGATTACAGACAGGGTCAAAGACAAGATACAAGTTACAGACAGTAAAGAAAAGACAAGGCACAGCACAGACAGGCTTCCCCTCCCGAGAAACGTTGATTAAATGTGAAATCTACAGACCTGCGACCGGGTCGCCAAAGGTCGCAGAAGGTCGCAGTGGCTTGCGGCCGGGTCGCAGAGGGTCGCAGAGGGTCGCCAACGACAGTTGACATACAGTAATGATGTTTCATCGGTACCAGATGAAATGATAATACCATATATACCCAAGTAATTGTCCTGACGGTCACGGAGAGTGAGTGGTGCGTGATACTTACCTGAGAGATCGTCGTGAAGTTGTGTAGTCACAGGCGTGTCTATAGACGGGTCGCAGCAGCCGTAAGGGTTGAGACGCCGGGCTATACTTACCTGTGCGGGAAGCAGACTGGTGAGCTGACAAGTTAGGGTCAGGCTCCGACGACTGGGGGTGAAGAACACGCCGGGTTGCCACGTCTCTGGAGAGAGCGTCACTGCGTGACGTTCCAACGACTGGGTGTCGTATCGGGAGAGAGCGTTACCGCGTAACGTTCCAACGGGCCGTGACGTTTCAGCGACTGGGGGCCATATCTGGAGAGAGCGTCACTGCCGTGACGATCCAACGCCTGAGGGTATATATATATTGGGGAGAACGTTACCGCCGTAACGTTCCCACGGGCCTTGACGTTTCAACAACTGGGTGTCTTGTCTGGAGAGAGCGTTATATCCTTAACGTTCCAACGACGGGGTGCCATCCCTGGAGAGAGCGTTATATCCATAACGTTCCAACGACGGAAGAGAAGGGCCAGCAGCCAGGCCGCCCTTATCCCCAGAAGAGAAGGGACAGCAGCCAGGCCGCCCTTATCGCGCATTAAGCACTATATTAACTATAAAGTTATATGCATACACTCTCATATACATATTATTGCCATATAACATCAAGCTTAAACTGCACACATTCTCTTCTATTATCCACATATACACCAGGGATACGTTTAACTTTATATGCACACACCAAGTGTACGTATCCGTGAACTTTGTGTGCACCCATCCTCTCACATCACGTGTATATATACATCAAGTTTATTTGCATACAGTCCCCTAGTGTCTGTACATATATGTAAATATCTTAACGTTGCAGCTCCTTAGACATTCTGTCTAAGCCACGCGGTTCTACGCTAGTATTTGTAACCGCATATACTATTTGTGCAGAATATACCATAATAGACCTTTACATGAGCGTCAGTCATCCTTGTAGGGTTGTGATCATCTCTTCGAGCCCCGGATCTCTACTAGTGAAGGGGTTAACGACGGTGACGGCCAGAATGCCAGTGGGCAATCCCGGTTATTGATTCGTTTTCTCGTAAACACCACGACTGGTCCTGCTCGTACACGTTACATGTTATAGAAAACCGAATCTCTAACATTCCCCTCCAGCTCCAGTTTTCCTAGAAAACCCCCTTAAACAGTTGAAGATGCCAAATTCGATCAAATTTCCATAACAATCTGCAAGAACGATTTCTTATCTTTTTGTCCCGTTTTCCAGGGCCGGTGCCAACTTGAAAAGATGAAAAGGAGGACGGGGGTCGACCTACCAGTTTTGACAGATTTTGTTAGGCAAGAAGAAAAATGATGTAACAGAAACGGGCAGTCTACCCTGTTAAGAAATTAGACAGGGGTCATTGCTTAGGAGTGAGCTCTTTACTAACCGAGAAAACATCATAACAATTCACCCTTCAAAGGCCCCAGAATTACGACCACGTAACCCTCTTTCCAACGACGACTGTGTTTGAAGGATATTGGAAAACGGTTGTCGATTATTACAGGTAATGCAACACGGTCGTGTGAGCAGTTGTCTTCGCTCAGGCCCGATGTCTCAACTTTCAGCTGAATGAATTTTGGAAAATTGCGAGTGCAAATTTCTGGGATATTTTGTGCGAAAAGGAGATGGTACGATAAGGCGGGATTTTTGCGGTTGAAATCGAAAAAAAAAAATGTCCCGATATAAGTGTGTCTTAATGTAACGACAGAAGAAAATATATGTACACAATATATGAATGTTCTAGCTCGATTGCCTTATGGTTATAGTTATGACATGAAATTGAAATCCGCGCAGCATGTGCTATTTCATGAATTAAGGTTCTAAATGGAGTCGTTCACACATTTAGACACGAATGACACCTTGGACCAAAACACCATTTAACTTGGTGATGGACGGTGGCATTATATCTTAACTGCTGGAAAATATTTTCGGTCCAGAATGTCCTTCGTGTATAAATGTATGTTTGAATGACTCGATTTAGACTCTTTTTTCACGAAATGGCAAAAGCTGCGGATTTCAATGTCATGTCATAACTATAATCATAACGCAATCGAGCTAGAACTTTCACATAGTGTACATATATTTTCGCCTGCTGTTACATTAAAACACATATATTTTTAGAACATTTATTTTTTTTAGATTTCAACCGCAACACGTTCGTACCATCCCCTTTGCTGCTATAACCATCTTGGAAGCAAGAAAGAAATCGGTGCTCGATCAACTGATTCTACGAGCAAAGATAAATTCATTTCTGGTAACTGTGAAGTCTACCGCATACCTGCACGTCGATGTCAGATTGTTGCTGTTGTTCAACTTGTTGCATTATCCGAAGTACAACGTTTTCTATGAGAAGCAAAACTATTGCTCAGAATGATTTCTTCAATAGTAGATATAATAGACAGTTATTGCACGCCGTGAAGTATGGTAATCTACAGAAAGCGAACTCTGAGGGGTGACATCAGGATTTATCGGCAAATAGGCGATATTGAACGTCGGAGTGCGCAGCTTGCCGAGAGCTGAAAAATCCTGTCGCGCCTCACATCGTGCAATAACTGTTTTATTATGCCCAGTGTTTCTGCAATAACATTAATTAGATGATATAGTTTTTGATAGCAAACCATGAAGATATTCAAACATATTTCCAAAAGTCAAAAAAACAACAACTATCGACGAATGTGTGGTAAAATGTGCCATTTCCAAACAGATCTGTGTCTCTATCTTTGATTGTAGAACCAGATGAACAAATATCAACATTATTCTTGCATCTTGTCGGTCGTAGAAGCTGGTTTTGGGTAAAATATTTCCAAGGCTTTCATACACACACACACAGCTGCAAAAATTTCCTCAGCTCAACTTTTGGTTTAACTTCCGAGCCAGCTATATCCCCGAAAACGATGAGTCGCCGCGAGTAAGCAGGAGGTCGTACAATATTGCACCTAGATCATATGCTATTACCGCGAGAACATATCACAACCAAAACGTGACTGAGATACTTACTCCGGAAAACGACTTGAAAATTCATTTGGATAAATAATAATGCTCAGTGATTAGAATTTCATGTGAAAAACATCATCATATCTTGCTACACAGCCAGAAAAAAAGTGATACTTATCACCCTAAAATGGTGATGACAGCATCACCCATAAAAGGTGTTGAGTTAGAGCCATTACCCTTTTCCACCATCACCTTAAAATGGTGATCCCTATCACCTTAAAAGGATGATGGCTATCACCTTAAAAGGATGATGGCTATCACCCTAAAAGAGTGATCAGCAATGAGTGCAAATGTTCATGTCATTGCCCTAAAAGGGTAATGGCTATCACCCTAAAAGGGTGACGACCTGGGCCATCGCCTTAAAAGGGTGACGACATTGGCCATCACCCTTTTTCATCCCCTTTAAAGGGTGATGAACAGGCATCATTACCATAGAAAGTTGATGGGCCATCACCCTTTTTCTGGCTGTGTAGCATCATGGAAAACTCTTGATCCCTTCTCTCTTGGAGGAAACCACAATGTGTTATTATTTTTTATTTTTTTTACTCATACACATCTGGAATTAGTACTGTCATGCGAAATAGGTCTCTTACCATTATCGACGCGGAATTGAATGTCGGATCTGACGCTTG
>JAVTVY010029906.1:0-120890 GCA_036873755.1 Hanleya hanleyi
TTGATACCTCACTCGACCCCATCGGTCCACTAGGGGCTCCCCTAGCTCCAAAAAGGCTATTTTCATACCCTTCGGCCACCGCGCATGCGCAGAAGGCCGATACGTCAACCCCACACCCAGCCCATTAGATGCCCCTTCACCTAAGCTTCACTTTGATACCTCACTCGACCCCATCGGACCATTTTATCTAGGGACTACTTTTTCTCCGCGGAAGCAGACCGCATCACCACCAAAACCGCATCACCGCGGATGAATACATGAAACTATTTTTGACCTGGAAAAATTGGAACTCTCCTGTGCTGGAGGTAGCTTTTTGGTCAATTTGAAATACTCGCTTCTGATTGGACGAGAGATCGTCAAGTGGGCGGGGCATCTCCAAAGGTCAGACGAATACTCGCTTCTGATTGGTCGAGAGCCCCACACTTGCCCCACAAATTCAGCTCATTTGCATAAAAAAGAGGGAATTTGCCTTTTATATACTACTGGCGGTGCTGACTGTCATTACAGAAGTAGATACCGTTTGATTAGTTTTATAAGTATCTCACTTGATGCCATTGCATCTCAAAAGTTGGAATACTACGAATCGAAACTTATTACTGCTGCCAAAGTAAAAAAAGAAATTGACGACATGGCTCATGGAGCTGAACATGTACACCAGTTGAATTACCAGATAATGCTCTGCAAAGATTTCTGGACTGGTAAAAAAATTGGTATCACGGCCGAACAAATTCGCATACGTCACTGGCAAGAAGAAGACGATGTAGGAAAACGAAATAGATAAGAGCATGACGGTTATTTGTCTCTGTCGGGCATCCTTGCTGGCACTGTTTTCGATCACCATCTCTTTTCGTTTCTTGGCTGACGTCCTCAGGCGACATTTGATCAAGACGTTCAGGATCAGTAGGATTGGACAGGGGGCGAGAGAGAAGAAAACACTGTAGATCCAGAACCACACTTTTCTGAAATCCCTGAACTTAGGTTTGGCTCTGCAGTAAGTGCCGAAGTAAACTGTTCCTGAATCAAACGGATAATATATCCAAATATGGTAAATATTGAGAGCAGCAAAACAGATGAATAGTATCAGTATAGAGAGTTTGGTTCGGGCCAACGAAAAGAGCACCGTCACTCGGAAAGGATACCAGACAGCCACATACCTCTCGATGGTCATGACCACTATTATCCAAATGCTCAGGTGTTTGAAAACATACGCGCTCCAAAGTACTATTCCACAGCCGTACACTCCCGCGTTCACGTTCCAGATATTGAGTTGTTGTATCAGAAGACGCAACGCCAAAGTGATGGTGTCGCACACCGCCAACACAGAAATGTAAAAAGACGAACTTGTGAAGGGACTAATGTGGGTTATGGTAACCAGAGATAGAATGTTGCAGATCAAGGCGACAGCCGTTAGCACCCAGTACATTAGTCTTTCCATCCACCAAGCAACTTGGAATTTAATCATTCCCCTACTCATGTTGATGATCATGTCTATATTCTCCGGGTATGTTTTCACGGTCGAATTTGACGAATTACTCACAACCAGGATGATCTCATCCATCGTCTCGTTGGTGAAATTCATCGCCATGTTATTTCAATCAAAATTGTACGTTGCCAATATTCGACTCTGGATAGTGTATCTGGGATATTAAAATATTTTCATCAGATCTTTCTAACTCCAGGTTGTCGTTTATGAATCAAAGGTACTACGTCTGGATATTGTATAGCAAAACAGCTTAGTTTGAGGTCCTCACTATTCCTTATATCTTATAGAAGCAGTATTTATAATGAATCAATTGTGATCAATGCAGTTAAGAAGTAGAAGAATAAATAAAGTGTTCATGTTGTCCCGCCTGTGAAGGGAAATGTTATCCATAGACTTTCCAAGCCATCCATACGGTCAAACAGATTTAATTTTTTTTTTCACAATCACGTTACTGTATATTCTTTTTTGCTTTTAATTCCTAGCTAAGCACACCCTTGTAGGTCGAATGTGGACGCTATAAGTGGGTCTTGGACAAATAGCGGTGCAAGAGTTACCAGTTAGACATCAAATATTAAAATGTTCGTGATTCCGTTCAGTCATGAAGTACTCCTATATATTTATTCGCATATAGTCGGTTGAGAATTTTTGATATCGTGTAAATATTATTATGTTTGACTACGTTGAGCTACATGTGTCGCATTCATAATAACGAGACTCTTGAAGACTGAGGAATATGGATACCGCGCCACTGAATCTTTTGAGGCACACTTCAGATGAAATTGACTGAGTAAGTAAAATGGAGGCATAAGAATATGTGAGGCTATGGTATAGTCATATTGATATTTCTTTTCATTCTGTTGCCTTATGTATTATGAATATTGCACATTCGAAGGCAGAAAATACCTAGAATTTCAATACGAAGAAGAGAAATACAAAACATGTTGAAACATGGATATTAAATATTATTACTATTGTATTATAAATCAATATAAATATTAGATCCGATTTAAAAGCGACATAGGAATGATTCGGACATGTGAATATGTACCTACGAACAGGGGCTGGAAGTTTAGACAGCTACCCAGTTTTTAGTAGAATTTGATAATAATTGAAAAAAACTTCAAACTACACATATATACTTCACTGAACATTGATAATGGATTAACCATCTTATACCTATACACGGTCAGCAGAGTTCAATGAACAGAACAAACGTGCTATTTTATATGACATATAATTTCTTGTGTACGTATGAAGTCAAATTATTGTAAACGTTAGAATGTCCATCAGAGCCATATAAAGTACATCAGCGTACAAAATTCGGCATATGGGTTTCTTGTCGCAAGACCTCGTTCCGTATTTTGCTTCAACAACATCTGCCTCTAGGTGACGCCGCCCTGGTTCCAACTGTCCGTCCGTCCATACAAATTTTGTATTCGCATACGATAAAATGAAAACTTTTCATGGGATTCATCCGAAATTCGACATACGTGGCTGTAGGTGGTCATTTCGTTCTTCCGTGCTGCAAGCGATAAGTTTGAAACGCTTTGTCGAATTCCTTCGAAATTCGGCGTACCCATACCTTGCGACAAGACGTCGATTGGTATTTCGTTTCAGCAAGATCTACCTGAAGGTGGTGCCACTAGGGTTCATTCCGTCCTTCCGTGCTTGTCCGTAAGAATTATATATGTCTTCGCACGCGATAAACTCCGAACGCTTAAAAATTTGACATATGGGTTCCTTGCCACATGGCGTCCATCGGTGTTGCGCTTCAGCAAGATGTGCTAGTAGGTGGCGCCAATAATGGCTTTTGTTTTCGTCCGTTCGAGTGAATAATTAACAACGCTTCATCGCATTTCTAAAAACAATGGCATATAAGCCTCTTGTCGCAAAACCTCTTTTAGTATCGTGTTTTAGCAAGATCTGCCCATAGGTGCCGCCATCTGGTTCCAATTATGTCTTCGCAAACAAATCAATACGCTTACTCGGATTCATCCGAAATACAGTATATGCGTTCCTTGCGACAAGACCTCTATTTGTATTGCGTTCCAGCTAGATCACCTTGTAGGTGACGCTCCTATGCTCCATTCCGTTGTTCCGTGTTTATCCAAGCGAATTATTTATGTCTTCGCATTCGATAAACTAAAAACGCATAGTCGTATTCCTGAAAGAACGTGCCTTTTTAACCAGTCAGTTCGGTGTTACAAACCGAGTGAACTCCGTGAGGTTGGGTCGACTGTCAAATATCCGGCCTACGAGAGCTGCTGTCTGTATGTGGTCACAGGCCAACTGTGTTCAGTCAGCGATCCATATGACCGAAAAAAAACAAGTGAAACTTTGTGAATCGCTAAGCAAAGTGACACAATGATTGAACAGCGTTATCTTCTTGCTAGTGTTAATATTTGTACTAGTTATAATCGGCCGATGCATATGCTATCATGTTATGTACAGTGGAAACTATTGTTAACAACAAAATGGGATATTTTTTCCGAATAATTATTATTGATTGATATAATACAATTGTAAGGGCAAACATCGTATATAAATACATTGAGCATTAGATAACGAGTCTGTTCGCATCATTTTGCCATATGAACGTCTATATGTAGCCTACATGAGACCCATGTTTCGAGTAGCCCTTGTCATATTCCTCCCATTTATCACAGTGTTTTCAAAAAACCATCCAGTTCTTTACATTTATTCTGTCGGCATGTATTCTAAATCAAAACATCAGGACATTTCGTCAATTCAGTCAGATTTTTCAGCGGACATTTCGCGCATTTGACCTATTTTCTTCGTTTTCGAACGAAAACCGACACAGTCATTGTATACTGACAGCCTGGTTGAGTTAGAACTGCATTCTTCAAGCACAGTCCCCCTTTTTTATGTTTGGCAAACAGCTGTTATCTCCCTCCTATATACCCCCGACAACAACGCTCCCTATCACTGTCATTTCGGCGGAGGACCTAGCATCCTGATTGCTTGTTGTATTTATAGGTAGGCCCTATTAAGTTATCGGTGGACATTGAATTTTTTGTGTGTGATACACAAATGGAGCGATTACGATGCACAATAAACACAACAGGTAATTATTATATATCCGATATATATGCCTTTATTACCCCACAAGCAAATTTGTATTCAATATCTGGTTTGTGATTGGTTAAAAGGTCGGGGCGTATACACCCATACACCCCGAGTGATGTCTTGCTACTCGGGGTATATAGAAAACAACTCACGTGCGATTGGAAACGACGCTCTCGCTTCGAAAGTTCAGCTGACCGTATCTCAATATTTATGGAATAACTGTCGCTCACTCGTCAACATTTAATGGAATAAAGTCATACTTCATTATTTTCACTGAAGTTTCCGACACATAACTCGCCAAAAGGTGTCATATGTTCCAAAAAGTCGATTTCCGAACGAAAGCAGATCAAATGGATTGTGTGTGGCGCGCCTTTCTCACAGTGCCGTAGCAAAATGCGGAGAGTTTCGTAACCGAAATGGCCCGTTGGATTTGTTCGTTGTACCGTTGGTTATAAATGATAGGCCTTTTTCAGTACTTTTACTATAAGATAAAAAGGCTTGAGGGGTAATACATTCGTTATTCGGGTACCTCCCCCCCCCCCTTCCGGATGTATGGAAAGTTACGACCTTCCCTGAAACTCATACGCCCTTCGGCTGACGCTTCAGTGTGTATGAGTTTCAGGGAGGGTCGTAACTTAACATACACCCGGGGGGGGGGGACCTGAATAACTAATAATATACTCGTCTTGCATCTCGTCATATATATTATGTCTGCGGGAAATATACGGTAACCTTGCTCATGTTTCATCAGATATATCCTCAAATTTATTGGTGGAGCAATTTCGAGAATTCGTTTAGATTAGCACCAGTCACCTAGCTTATATTCATATATTCCGCGATATGCTAATTCAAACAGTGCTTCAGTCGCCCTAGAATGGACGGGTCTCTATTTCACACATTAATTAATGATACAACGGCGTTTAATAAATATATATTAGAGATATAAATGAACTAGAGACTGGACGTTTAGATGGGTTTCGCGGTGTGACGTTTTTGATTTGAAGACTTGGCTAGCCCGAAAGATTGACATATTTTGTATCATTAGGAACAACAATACACGATTTGCCAGTTTGACGATCGTCATGGACCAGCGCACACAGTCGGGCGAAGACGCAGGCCGTACACCGGGCATGTCCTTCATAATGACCTAGGTTAATCAACGTGAGAAATAAGCAAAATCGTTATTTATTCGAAAACGACTGGATAGAAATAATTAATACTCGGTGAGGTAATGTGAACAAATTCTATCTTTGGTATATGGCATTTTTTCACATATTTCCTTCCGATTTTGTACAATCAGCATTTCTGCTCATTTCTCCCGTTGTTTAACCTGGACCCTTATGGAAAACATGCCCGATCTACGACCTGTATATTCCTTCGACAGTGTGTGATGGTGCGTGACGATCGCTAAACAGGAGAATGATCTATTGAAACCTTTTCACTCTAATGCCTATTGTAACGTCTTTCACATTGTTGAGGTCACGGTATTAACGTCTTTTCCACTGTTTTCCATGAGGGTGCACTCCACACTTCATTTTGTGCGGCTGGAAATATGCTTGGGTTTCGCCATAAGCAGTTGTAAAGTCTTCAACAAGAACCTTATTTAAGTATATATATTTTCTGAATGGGCATAATCGTGCCACCATTTCAGGAGACAAAGGAAAGACGTACAATCCTCCTTTAACTTCCTCCAACTTTTCTGAAATTGTTCTCCCTATATTGTATGAAAATGTGTCGATTTTAGCCTAACATCCAGAGAAAACACACGAAATTATTTTCTTGGCATACCTGTTCCAGTGTTCCTCGTTCACGCCGTTCATTTTAAGAAGGTGACAGAACAGGGGGTGAGCCTACTCGTTTTTTTAAAAATATTTTATCGCCAAAAGGGAGTCCTCATATTCGAGCCCCCAAAAGTGTGGATTTTAGCCTGCCAAATATTCACTCTCGCGCCTGAGTAATGCTGTAGTGGCGCGTAGGCGCGTTCAACCAGCAATGGCGCCCAATATGATGGTACCGCAGATATCAGTTAGTGAAAAGGGAAGAATTATCATACGGTCAAAAACGGGCAGTCTTCCTTATTATGAAATCAAGAAAGGGCCACTTTGTGAGGGGGAAATGTGGTTGACTGGACTGCATCTCGAAAGCATTGCTTCCAGCGTGTGTCTATCAGATTTGTGAAACACAGTTTTCTTGCAAAGTTACCTCCCTTGAGACGTCGTGTCCAGTCCCTGTTTCAAGCATCTTTACTTATATATCTTCAATTCTGCTAGGAGTCTACTGTCACCCTAGCGTTGAGTTGAACGACGTATAAAACAAACGTTTAATATGCAGACCGCATGAAACGAAGTACCGAAATTCTCTTCACATTACTGCCAACTTTGCAGAACTAGACGTTTTTCTGAACTTGCAATAACCTTACAGACGTTCACAATCTGGTTCAACGGTTTATACTTGGTGTAAGGACGCACAAGACAAAGCCTACAATAGCCTGTCTGAGCTCAACAATGCGTCTAGACGTGACCCTTTTCAGCTGCACAAAAGCCTCAACAAATCCTCAACAATGCGTACTTACACCAAGTATCGACCGGTTCAAATCCGACATCAATTGATCAGGCACGTTGTGCATCGCTGCGTTTTCTAGTTACATTTATATTCAAGCAGCGTCGCTTGCTGATTCGGGTGATAATTGACCCGACCTTCAATAACTGATCTCCCGGATGACGGTATTATTCGATTGGCGTTTGTTTCGCGAATAGCTTACAGCAAATAAAAACATTAGTATTCTTTTTCAGTTGGAGTACATCTTGATATCGTTCATTCTTTCTCCAAATCTCTCTAGTTTGTATTAGCACGTGCAGCTGGCGTGACTATGGCGGCCAACTCGGAGATAAAGGCGACAATTTTCTCGTGGTCAGTTTCTCAACAGTGTGATGACCACTGATCATCTATATTGAACATGCCCAGCTTCTGGCTGTGACTCAATGTTTCGACAAACGTAAAAGCCCATGACTTTGAATGACAGCTTGTTTATCGAATCGGTCAACAGTGGCAATGACACTGAGAAGACCATATGGTGTGCATTTCCTTGAATATTTATCAAATGAAAAAAAATGAAAAAAAAACAGGGCGCAAATAGTTCACAATACTTCAAACAGCAGAAATATCTCAACATAGGTGTGAAGAATTGAACAAAAATGTTTTTGAGTTAACATATCGACAGTTTTGTTTTCTGATGAGTTGTCTGTAATGATTATCCTTGTATGAAGTTTGACTAGAGCAATGAAATCAAGGTTGGGAGATTGATACGTTACTCTAATTAGAACAATTAGTGTATTCAGAGGAAGGTTTGGCATTATTGGGGCGATTCTCTGGAGGATTACCTATAGACCGGCACAGGTCAGACGGTAAGAACTACTTCACGGATTGAAGGAGTTTTGGGTTCGATCCCTGCTGACGGCTCAACTTGGTTCACATATTCAATAGCAACAAAATACCTAAGGAGAAAACAGATTTATTTATTTTTCCATATTACAATTACAATAGATCAGTTTATATTCCATATTGAAAGCTAATACCAAAAGACCGTTCGTTATGAATAAAATCTACCTTATTTCAGAACCCAATGACATGTGTCTAGTATTGAAAACACAAAAAGAACCTCCCATGAAACGTTGCGAGATTTTGAAATAGAGAGAAAGTTTCTCGACATTGTAGATGTTAATTACCTAAATCATGTCACATTGACTGTAATTTACTTGGCACACGTACATGTATAACCCCTAACAATAAGTTGCTCATGACATCGGATTTAATAGTTGCTTGGACTGCATCTTTAAACTCACCAGAATCACATATACAATTGCCAACATGTACAGTTAATGTTACCGAGAACAATTAATGTTTACACGGAGACAGTACATGTCAATACCATACACTGATTGTACACTTACAGATTGATACTGATTGTACTCATCCAGTCACGAACAGATACAAACAGTGTTATCAACAGCCATTTCATTGTTGTTTTTATTGACTGTATCCGTAACAACCACACGACAACACACTTAGGCCTACACAGCTATATAAATTGAGAACAATGTAATTTTTCTACCGACATGTTTGCTATTTCCTGTTGGTATGGATCTATTTGTTGATTTCAGACATCTATTCACAAACAATAGCAATTTAGGTGTTGTCTTACTGGCTGTGTCTGTAACAACCACACCACAAGACACAAACAATGGCAAACACGTGCAAGTATAAAAGTAATCGAGACACAAAATGTAAATTGTAAAGACCAGTAGCTATATTCTAGAAGTATCTGTAAGAACCAGCTTATGACTATAAGTATTCCATGTGGCCGATAGCAATGTAATTGTTTGTTTTGGGACTCGATCAATTTTCCAGCACTAGAATCTGTGCTATTCTAAGATAGTGTCATCCCAAAATAACGAAAATACTGTTATACGATCACTTTCTAAATGACAAAAAATATATCTACAATGTAATTGTTGTTAAGGAGTGACTATTTTATCGTTAGCCACGTTATGAAGATACAGACAATCGAGAGCACAATCATTGAGATTTACAGTGTCATATGTATGGTGGCTGATATCTGCCATGTCGTATCATCGTACTATCGCCCTATTTTTACTGGCGCGATGGTACGATGGTACGATGGTACGATGCGATGGCACGATGGTACGATGCGATGGCACGATGCGATGGTACGATGACACGATGCGATGGTACGATGGTACGATGAAGGAATTTCCATCGTACCATCGCATCGTACCATCGTATCATCGCTTCGTGCAATCGTATCATCGCATCGTACCATCGTACCATCGCATCGTGCCATCGTACCATCGCATCGTGTCATCGTACCATCGCATCGTGCCATCGCATCGTACCATCGTACCATCGCGCCAGTAAAAATAGGGCGATAGTACGATGATACGACATGGCAGATATCAGCCACCATACATATGTCACAACCACGTTATTATACATATATGGGACCAACATCGTGCTATAGTAATGTAGCAGTGATATAATGTTGAAGATAACAATCTAATTTTCAAACGTATACCATGGCTGCTCTGAACACCAGATCTATGAGGCTGATGATCCTTTTCTTCTCATTCTAATAAAAAAATTTATGTAGACGACTTTATTACTTTGGAAATTCCTTGTATAGGCGACGCTGTAAGGGATATATACCAACTTCACTTGATTTGAATGAAACAACCGATCGTTAAAATGGAATATCTTCATTGGATCTATCTCTTTATAAAATGACGCTACGCGGTCATGAATCTCCAATGTTGAATATTTCTACAGTCCATATAATTTTCCTTCTTACGGTCAAATAATTTGTGAAAAACAAAATTTGATAATATGCCATATTTTAGAGGTCAGATATTTATTTCACGTAAGAAAATTTAGTCATACAGCTTACGTTTCCCTTCATTTTCTGTTTTTGTTTTTATTGAAAGTGTATTTGCCGTGACTAATAACTTTTACGCTATTTACTCAAAACACTTTTCGTATATATAATCCATAAACAACGCATCAGACAACTGCCTCAGCTTTTTTGTTTTATTTTGTTCTTTGTTTTGGAGTTATGAAGATTTGAAATAGAACGACAACTGTCGTGCTATGTATGCAACTTACATACAAAGTCAAAGTCAATATAATACGTTTTAGAACAAAATAATAAAAATCCTAGACATCGTTTTAGTATTTCAAAAGTTTAGAATGAAATTTAGTGTTTACAACTTTTTTTTTGACAAAAAACCAAAAGGTGTTAGCGATTTAAGGACTGTTTTTTTTTCTCGAAATTTTCTTTGATTGAACAAGAATATTTCCAATGTTTGACTCTCAAATGTAAAATTTTTAATTTTATCGCATTACCTTTCGCAGACCTTTACACGAATATATAAATGACCGGTTTCGCTTTTATAGTTTGCAGTTAAATTGAGGAAAGACAAACACGCTGTCATAATTTGTTGGCGACGCATGCCCTTATTGATACTCTCCACTATTCTTGTACGAACAACATCCCGGAAGGATTGAACACGGTATTTGTCAAAACTTTAAACCGGATACCAATACAAACTGAATATCACCAGAAGCCTGGCTGTATGGGTCTTCAAAACAAGACAAACAATTGTTCTAGCTAATGTATACCTAGAAGTAAATTACAAGCGTCTGGTCCGTCATTCATAATTTAGCCGTCGTCCATTAGAGAATATCCGCGTCCATAATCCAAAGACTTATTCCATATTCCATATAACAGTATTAGCACCAAATTCAAAAAGACAATCATAGTATACATAAACATAGGCTTGTTTCCTGCAAGCGAGAAGCGGTCAACAGTTTTCAGTGATACCGGCAAGCCATCATGATGTTCCAAAAATATCAAATCCGTATCGCTGATCAGTATTCCTAATCCATAATATTCCTTGTAAAGTCGTCATCTAAAGAATGATGTATCTCAGTCTCAATAGAATCATAGGTTTAACGAAAAACCCAAACGTACTTTGGTATAGCACTCTCCAGGAGGTACCGCTTCAATTCATTATTCGAACCGGCCACCTCTGACTTCTAGACCCGGTGTGATACAAACTGAGCAAAAGACAATAACCGCTACATAAATGCTAGTACAACTAGTACAACCGTTAAAGAACAACGACATCTACCCAATACACCCCTCCCTTTCAACAAAACTATTCGACTTCGAGATGTACATAGTCTAGAGTGTACAAAAAAGGAGCTGTCGCTGCGCGGGAACCATATTTGGTCCGTGAGCGTATATTATATGTACCCCTGCATATATAGATATATAGATATCCCTACATTGTATCTAGGCATCACGCTCACGAATTATTTACATGAATTTTCTTGAGTGACTTGTGGTGGTATTGATATTTGTATCTACCGATTATGGTGTTTCATGCAGAGAGAGAGAGCGAGCGAGAATTAAAGTTTAAAGTCCTGGATACTAAATAACATATCTTATCAAACGTACAAGTTTTTCTGAGGCAAATACATATTGGGAAATAAATGACATGCAGCACCAAGGTGTGTAAGAGAATTATCCGCTGTACTGTACGTACTGGCAAATATAACATATCACAACTCTAAGGTACTGAATCTTGAATAGCATAGCAACAACATTTTGAGATACAATTAAATAATAGCGTTGACTGAACGATTTACAGTTATCTCTAATGTTTATATTTATGTTGCAACACGCATATTCACATTTATTTCTATTGACAATATTTGATTCTATTGTCAGATCGACATCGAGGTATAGGAATTTCACAATGCAGATATAGAGTATATGAGCACATCAGATCTCATTACGTTGTAACAATACAGCTTAGGTAATATATTACAGGGGAAATATTTGTCATTTGGTTTATCAAATCATCAGAATCTTCTGTTCATAGATGACGATGATAGCTACAGTTTGGCATGACGGCTAATTAGAATCAGCTGATATGCACAGTTCAAGGGCAAACATATTGCTTCTGTGTTCATTCCATTATATGTTTGCGACTATTGTCAGTGATGAGCGACTTAAATATACTTTTGCAGCGCAACCTATTGTTTATGAAAAACCTGATAAAATGAGATTTAAAAATACTCCCTATTTGCTTGCGCTGATTCAGACCGGACAACATGACTGTCTTTTCTTTGCTCTGTATTCAGACTTCAACCAGATATTCTGTTAGTTTGTTGACACAACCATCAAATTGACTGACCAAAGCACAGGACATATCGCGCTACTCTCATATCTGTAACAACACAGGAGAGAGAGAGAGAGAATTAAGGTTTAACGTCGCGTTCAGCAATATTTCAGTTATAAAGCGACTGTGACGACGTTGATAGGAAGCGTTTGCTATATTTGATTTTAAGCAGATTGGTTCATGCTTGCTTTCTTGCTTATTATAAACATGCTGAATCTGAGAATAATAACTTTTCGCTGAAAATACAACACTACTATTCGAATAATCACTATTGGTCTTATATAACTCATTAAAAGTTGGTGTCCTTCATAGAATGGCCATCATATTTGCCACAAATCAACGTTCCCACATTACATATTCTGATGAAAGCAAATGTCATGGCTAACAGATCAAGCATTGAGATCAGCATCATCGGATGTTTTCCGACACTTTCACTTCTTATGATTTCATATACTTCTTTTTCATTTTTTCGTCAAACCAAAGATGTATCCAATGATGGAATAGGGAGAAAACGTAAGCCACTTCGAATTCTCCGAGATGAACTCATTTTTAGATTGCATCTTATCCGGGTATAGGTGCGTAAATTATGTGGTGGTGAGAACTGCTCAGCCCGTTGTATACGATCGCCGTACCATAATGAAATATTGTGGTGCAAACCACGTTGATGATCGTACGAATATAACTGTTGTGTCATAGAGAGTCATCGTAAAACACAGTTTCAGGTACGTACAGATTGTGACTGTGATCGTGCCAAATTATTTCTAATATGGTGGTCATTCATGACACATAAGATGTGCTATTGTCCGAGGTAATCAAGCTGGTGTTCAGTATTGGATCCAGTTTGAACTAGGCAATTTCTCATTGATTTCATTCATATCACTCGCATTTTTAACTGGCTTCTATATTTGGCGGTTCAGACTGTTATTACAGAAGTGGAGACAGACAAGGTGCCAGTTCCGACCCACCAAAAACACTCTATTATTTGTTTTTAGAATTATTAAACTCTTGGAATCGAGCCAATTTCACTTTACCCTCGACTCACCCACTCCAGTGATAATATTACCAGGATAGACTGCAGAGATAATATTATCAATGTAGTCAGTAGAGGAGTGAGGAGACTTACTGCTCTGATAATAGTATCACTGCATACCCTCTTAATATTGTTGATCGCACTGATAATATTATTATCGCAGTCTACCCTGATAATATTATCACTGGAGTGAGTGAGTCGAGGGTAAAGTTAAATTGGCTCGATTCTAAGAGTTTAATAATTCCAAAAACAAATAATAGACTATTCAAAGTGAAATTTTCATCTATTTCAAAAGAAAATGGTATGACTGGCGAAATTGTTATCAGGGTGACAGTACGATTGTCTATAAAATTTACTAACAGTGTAACTTAGCTGCGGATGAACTGAACTGTAGGGAATAAAAGATTACATTTCTTAATGAAAGGTGTCAGTTCCGACCCAATGTCGCCAGTTCCGACCCAGTCTCGTTTTGACATTGACCGTTGACCTAGATATATACAAATTTGATCGTCAACCTGATAACTTTTCATCAAAAATAAGGTCCTAGCTGGATAGGTGGTTGTGCATGTCTTGGTTTCGTAAGTTAAAATTTGGCGTTAAAGAATGCGGGTTGTGGGATGAGAGTGATATGATCGAGCTGATCATATTGACAAGATAGATTGGACACTGAAATATTTCCGATGGCTTATAAGCATATACTCACACGAAAAAAAGTTAAATCGCTGAGACGTTTTATCTTAACTCTGAATAGCACATTAAAGAACAGCAATGCTAATCAGCAGTCGAGTTACGAATATACGTAGTGATCGTTGCGTTGGAAAGAACTTTTCAGGCTGTGGTACGACCCAGCCTGACCATTTTTGGATGATGGTGCTTCGGAACTTGCTCCGTCAGTTGATGTCAACGATGGTAGCCTTTAGAGTCAGTAAATTTATGACAGATACGTAATACCCTATGTTAATTTTATGTGAGAAACAAAACATCAAAACCTTGATCCGAAGCGCTGGCAGACGATATTGTTTTTTATTGTTTTTTTTTTACATGACGACACCGATGTTGTCGAGTGTATGGAGTGGGTCTGCAAAACTATCTCCTAACAAAACCAATGAATGCATAATATAATTTAACCATGATTGGAAGATTGATCAACTTGTTCGAATGCACCAAATGTTTTAAGATTTCTCGTGATCTTAGTTGTGAGCAGAAGTAATGTATTGAGAAATGGGTCGGAACTGACACTGAGTCGGAACTGGCGACGTGACTGTACCGTTTGATTTTTTTAACATATTACTTGATGCCCTTGCATCTCAAAAGTTGAAATACTACGATTCGAAACTTGTTACTGCTGCCAAAGTAAAAAAAGAAATTTACGACATGGCTCATGGCGCTGAACATGTAAACCAGCTGGATTACCAAATAATGCTCTGCAAAGATTTCCGGACTGGTAAAAGGATTGGTATCACGGCCGAACAAATTCAAACCGGTCACTGGCAAGAAGAAGACGATGTAGGAGAACGAAATAGATAAGAGCATGACTGTTATTTGTCTCTGCCGGGCATCCTTGGTGGCACTGCTTTTGTTCACCATCTCTTTTCGTTTCTTTACTGACGTCCTCAGACGACATATGATCAAGACGTTCAGGATCAGTAGGATTGGACAGGGGGCGAGAGAGAAGAAAACACTGTTGACCCAGAACCTCGCTTTTCTGAAAGCCATCAACTCAGGTTTGTCCCTGCAATGGATGCCGAAGTAAACTGTTCCTGAATCAAACGGATAATATATCCAAATATGGTAAATATTGAGAGCAGCAAAACAGATGAATAGTATCAGAATAGAGAGTTTGGTTCGGGCCAACGAAAAGAGAACCGTCACTCGGAAAGGATACCAGACAGCCACAAACCTCTCAATGGTCATGGCCACTATAATCCAGATGCTCAGGTGTTGGAAAACATACGCGCTCCAATTCGTTATTCCACAGCCGTACACTCCCGCGTTCACGTTCCAGATATTGAGCTGTTGTATTATAAGACGCAAAGCCAAAGTGATGGTGTCGCACACCGCCAACACAGAAATGTATAAGGACGAACTTGTGAAGGGACTGATGTGTGTTATCGTAACCAGAGACAGAGTGTTGCAGATCAAGGCGACAGCCGTTAACACCCAAAACATTAGCCGATTTATCCACCAACCAACTTGGAATTTAATCATTCCCCTACTCATGTTGATGATCATGTCTATATTCTCCGGGTATGTTTTCACGGTCGAATTTGACGAATTATTCACATTCAAGTTGAATTCATCCATCGTCTTGTTGGTAAAATTCATCGCCATTGTATTTCAATCAAAATTGTACGTTACCAGTATTCGACTCTGGATAGTGTAGCTGGGATATTACAATATTTTCTGCAGATCTTTCTACATGTAACTCCAAGTTGTCCTTTGCAGCTCAAATGTACTTCGTCTGGATATTGTATTTCTATGGCAGGGCAGCTTTAAATAGTCTGAGTTCATCGCTATTCCTTACAGCTTATATAAGGAGTATCTATAATGAATCAATTGTGATCAATGTAGTTAAGAAGTAGCAGAATAAATAAAGTGCCCATGTTGACTCGCCTATGAAGGAAAATAAAAAAATAATGTTATCCATAGATACGCCAAGTTATCCATACTACAGATTTAATTGTTTTTATTTTCACAATCAAATATTTCTTTGCTGGAAATTCCTAGTGAAGCACATACTTGTGGCCCAAATGTTGACGCTAAGTGGGCCATTGACGTGGTCTTGGACAAATCATGAAGTACTATGCGATGCCATCCATAGATTCATTCGGATTATTCTGTTGAGAAATTTTTATCCCGTGTAACTATTATCATGTTTTGCTGGCTACATTTGGCGCTTCCATAATAAAGGTCTCGCCCTTGGAGACTCAGGAATATGAATACCAAGACTCTCAATCTTTTGAGACTAACTTCAGATGACATTCACTGAGTAAGTAGAGTGATATAGTGATATTGATATTTCTTTCATTCTGTTGCCATATCAGTGCTGCGCTTTCATGAAACTGGGTCAAGCTCTTTGGCGCGCGCTGTCGGCTGTTTCCACACCTCCCATATATGGCATACTGTTGTGAACAAAATATCCTTGCGATGGTGAGAGGTCGTGGCGAAAGTTAGAATGTCTCAAAATGCATAATAGGGAAGAGAATTTTCGAGTTTATTTAATTGCTAAAGATCTTATAACAACAAAATGGACTACTTTCATTCAATCTGAAAGTAAACAGTGGAGTTTATATCTGCATAGCTCTTATCTAAGTTCGGTGCAGCGCCTGATAATGAGGCCAGGCGGCCCAGTTTTGAAACAGTGGTCAAAATCGTAGCTTTCGTTTTGTCTCGACATTTATGTGCTAAGATATTGTGATGTGAGAAATAAATTATCATATTCGAGGTCATTTATCTGATTTTTATCACACACGTTTGATAAAAACCATATGAAACTCGAAAAAGCTAGTTTCTTATAGGTTTTATCAAACGAGTGTTATAAAAATCAGATAAATGACCACTCGTAGTGATAATCTATATGTATATTGCAATTTCTATATCCGGAGAAATGCATGGTCTTTTCTCTGGTTGATTTCATAACTAATACATGTCGAAAAACGTTAAGCAAAGGAATTGTTTGTTGACCTTGTGAATTTTCCCCCGAGATTATTAATTGCACATGGATTTCAAATCTCATGTGAATGGATACTGTTTCCAATACTCTCTGATTGATACGAATATTATTTTTGTATCGAAGCCACATAGTGAAAAAAACTTATTTTGTTGAATATACTTCAGCTACAAGCAACATTTCTAATGCTATTTAGCGGGGTTTACCTGCAACTTATCCAACAGTATCCTAACCCCTAAAACAGGACAAAAGTATTTCTAAGCCTGTTCTTCCTTAACGACATCGTGGCTGGTTCATTAGCAAGACAATTATTCCTGTCATTTTTCGTTCAAAAAGAATTTCCTAGTCCATAATCGCCATATCTCATATGACATCAATCAGCACAAAACTACAAGCAAAAACAGCTCAACGGATCGGCAAATCCATAGCTTGTATTTTTCTATCCAGATTAATTTCAAGTACTTGTCTAGAATATATAGTATCTCAGTCGTGCTTTGACTGCTCATATGATCGCCAGGGAGATATTGTATTTCACGGTGTTGTATACATTACGCGGTGTTATATACTTTACACTGTGTTATATATATTACTCGCCGTTATATATACTACACGGTGTTACATACATTACACGGTGTTACATACATTACTCGGTGGTACAAACATTACGTGCTGTTACGTGCAGTACGCGGTTGTATATGCTGTACACGGTGTTATCTACATTACACGGCGATATATACATTACACGGTGATATATACATGTATTCGGTGGTACAAACATTACGTGCTGTTACGTGCAGTACGCGGTTGTATATGCTGTACACGGTGTTATCTACATTACACGGCGATATATACATTACACGGTGATATATACATGTATTCGGTGGTACGAACATTACGTGCTGTTACGTGCAGTACGCGGTTGTATAGGCTGTACACGATGTTATCTACATTACATGGCGATATATACATTACACGGTGATATATACATTTCACAGTGTTATATACATTACATGCCGTTATATATATAGTACACGGTGTTACATACATTACACGGTGTTATATACATTACACGGTGTTATATACATTACACGGTGATATATTGGTTACATTGTGTTATATATATATTACACGATTTTATTAACATAACACGGTGTTACGTACAAAAGACGTTGTTATAAACAGTACAAGGTGTTATATACATCACACGATGCTACATACATTACACGGTGTTACATTACTCGGTGGTACATACATTACGTGCTGTTACGTGCAGTACACGGTTGTATATGCTGTACAAGGTGTTATCTACATTACACGGCGATATATACATTACACGGTGATATATACATTTCACAGTGTTATATACATTACATTCCGTTATATATAGTACACGGTGTAACATACATTACACGGTGTTACATATATTACACGGTGTTACATACATTACACGGTGGTATATACAGTACAAGGTGTTATATACATTACACGGTGATATATTGGTTACATTGTGTTATATATATATTACACGATTTTATATACGTTGCAGTGTTTTATAGATTACACGGAGTCATATACTTTACACGATTTTGTATACATTACACGGTGTCATATTCAAAACACGGTGTTACATAAATTACACGGCGTTATGTACATTACCCAGCGTTATATACGTTACACAGTGTTATATAAATTACAAGACTGTGGACACTCTCGTGTTCTGGCACATGTAGGCACCGTCCTGATATGACGAAACCCTACATTACTCACCCTACATTACACGACTTTATATATATACAAGGTGTTATATATATATGTTACACTATTTTATATACATCACACGGGGTTATATACAATACACGGTGTTATATACATTGCACGGTGTTCTATACATTACACGGTCTTATGTGTTACACGGTGTTATATACATCACACGATGTTATATACATTACACGATTTTATATACATTACATGGTGTTATATATATTACACGGCGTTATATATATATTAAGCTGTGTTATATACATTACACGGTTATATATATATATATGTTACACAGTCTTATGTAGATTACACGGTGTTATATACATCACACGATTTTATATACATTACACGATATTATATACATTACACGATTTATGGTGTTATATATATTACACGGCGTTATATATATTAAGCCGTGTTATATACATTACACGGTGGTGTATACATTACGCGTTGTTATATAGGTCATACGATTTTATATATATTACACGGCGTTATATACATAACACGATGTTATATACATTACAGGATGTTACACTATTTTATATACATTACAGTGTTTTATAGATTATACGGAGTCATATACTTTATACGATTTTGTATACATTACACAGTGTCATATACAAAACACGGTGTTACATAAATTACACGGCGTTATATACATTATGCAGCGTTATATACGTTACACAGTGTTATATACATTACACGGTGTTATATACAATACACGGTGTTATATAGCCTCCGAATTAAGCGGAATTAGACACAAGGTAGGAAAGTAGTGCCAAAGATCTTGCACCGGGCGATCACCAAATTTGCAATCATGTTTTGGGACGAATTGTCACATTTATCACATGATGCGATTAGGTGTGATACGTCACACGTTAGGTGTGATGATTAGGTCATCTGAAATGTTACTGTCCTGGAAGGGGTAGTTGACAATGTCAATAGTATGCATCTCTCTTCTCGTGGAGTCAACGTTAATGCAAGCATACGCATTTATGTGCTGTATTACGTCTTTATTTACGTATATATACGTATTTTTGACTATCGGCTGTTTCCATCAAATCTATCGAAAACGGATATATAACCTTCCTGGCGTCACACATATAGGGATTATCGCTAATATCATACGACGGACAGCAAACACCATACGAAAGGCCTAACATTTACAGTTGAAAATTAATTGATAGTATGCAGAGTTAAATTTGATCAAGCAGGCTAACGTTTAGGCTATCCAAGTGGACCATCTAGAACTATTTATCGGTGGCAAATTTAAGATCAGCTTATACCGAATAGCTAACAGAACATTCAGGGACGCAGTTGACACAGTACCTGGGTCATTGGGTACATGCATCCTTCCACTGGCTGGGATGCCATAATGCCACTGTGTCAACGAGATGCATTTGATCTATTTTAAGTCAAGGGACTTTACGAATTGAGCTTGGCAGATGACTCTTGATATTAAAGTCACACAATAATCCGATTCTAGAACTCTGGATTATGACCCAGTATCACAGTATACCGCCCACCGCGGGTGATTATTGTGCCTAATGCTCCCGCTTGATTGTTCGCCATACACGATTCATCTCATAGAAACTAATATATCGCTTGTTAGGGATGACCTCTGTGGTGTCTTGAAGATTTAACAGGACGATAAAGGCCGACTGTGTGATCCACTCAGTCCGGTACTTAACTCTCCATGACGTCAGACAGATTTCAGCTTAAATCCCATCAGTATAGTGATGAGTATATTAGAGTCCCGAATAGTATCTGATCAGACGAGTCCAGATAAGTGTAATTTAAGAAGAGGGGATATTTAGTTATATCCAAATGGACAATGTCAAGGAATAGCTCATGAAAAATGAATCATAAATGAGACGGAGAACGTGACCAAATCAATGCATTATGCATCCTGATATCATTGTGAATATATTCAGTCTGCTTTTGAATAAACTAACTTAAAATCATATGAAAAGGTTGCCTTCGAATTTTCAATCTGTAGCAAAACTGAAGTATATATTCTACATAGATTATTGATAAATAATCGTTTTTTTTTACCGTAAAGATCGTGTTATCCTCAGCGTCTAATCACACATCCCTGAGGTTTGTCAATCTGAACAGAGTAGGCAACAGATACAATGAGTACAGACACATATTGGTGTTGTATTAAGAAAAACACAATTTTCTTCTGGAAGGAGAGGATAAATCAACGAATTATTCAGTTTTCTTCTATTTGTGAATAACTTCTTCATTCTTCGCACTAATATTGCATTCAAGCATCAGAAATTCATTAATAATGTTTGCGGATGCCGTCAGTAGCACCACGGTTGTGTAGCCTTCTAATCGTGTACCAGCTGTTCAGTTATATTGATTAATCAGAGAATGAAGAGCAAAGGTGCAGTAAAGTTCATTCAAACGAAAGTAAAATGGAAACATGTTTTACATACTTTTGTCATCAAGTATAATGTTCCCCCTGAATGAATACTATTTACTCTTATTGATGAAAAGAAAAATTGAACGCTGATAAGAAATTTCTGTTTCACCACCAAGGGAAACGTTTCGTCAGTTGAAACTGATTGGAATGCGAGCCGCGAGACCGAGATCTGGAGAAAAAATAGTGGTGTAATTCATCCACAATTCGTTTATCAGGTTTTATATTCTCTATATTAACGCAATCTCACTAACTAATGAGATAACAGTCCAATTGTCATCCTTATCAATAGAAAAGTTTACAAGACCATATAACATTTACTCACTCTCACAGTTCACAAAATCTGACAATGAGTCGGTCAGAGTCGATACCTCGATCCTGAAGCATACCACTGGAAAAGTCGACTAACGGTGATATATTGGTTCTGATTGCAATATCCATATATACATGAAACACACACAGGGATGTAAATCATTTATTGAAGTATCTTGACCGGAATCGCGAATTCATATGGCATAAAAGTTGAGAATATTATGTTATTCATGAGAGTTATGCTAATTTATAGATATGCAGTGCAGGTTTGAAAAAAAAACAGAAGTACTAAAATTCTCCCCCTCGAACAACATTTGGAAGACTATTTTTTTTTTGGGCCAAGAAGACTGATTTCATACTATGCAATGCATAATTACCGTCTACCAGAAAAGCTGGTTTCCACTCTTCTGAATTTGATTTTAGGGGAGTGATTGGGAGTGATCACTCTCGCTTTTCGTAAATCCTGAGAACTGGCCATGTATATTGCGATACATGCAGGAAGTTTCAGATATAGAATGTTTTCTTTTCTTCGCTGCAAGCTTAATGAATCGAGCAGATTTTTCTTTTTAGAAGTGCCACTGATAAAAGTAATAAATTCGAGGCTACGTTGGCCTTCAGTACGAAGCGGAGACATACATAAACATTTCTGCATATAAGTATTCAATCCAATGAGCCGTACTGGGCTCTTCGGAAATCACCGAAATTGTTTTTGTTTTGTATTTTGATGACAGAAAATAAAATGACACAATAAAATAGTTTAATGGCAGTAGACAAATATCTATTCGCGATGTAGCCTCCAGTGAAAGTTCCTATACTTCAGCAAGATTGTATATGCGTTAAATATGATATTCAGTAGGCAGATGCCCAATAATCGCAGTGCCGATTTAGTATGAAATTCACGTTGATATAATAAAAACATTTTTTTTTTTATTAAAAAATGATTGCAGACAGGAAAAACAGATTCGTATTTAGCGTTCGCGAATCATTCCTTTGTTCGTAAAGCCCCAGTCACACTGTCAAGAATTGGTTGGAGAATGCCGGCTAATGACCACGAATATTTTAATCAAGTCGATTCGTGTCAATTCGCCTGTAGAGGGCCTCTCTGAAATTGTCCTACGAATCCCTTACGCATGCCGTAGGTTCCCTGTACGATAGCCATAAGCATTTAACAAGAATCATCAAGAATGAGTACGCATGCAGTACGATTCAATGAAGAACGCCCTACGCATCAACACGGCAGCCCGTGAACCCACTACGAATGCTCGATAATCTGCTACGAATAAGTACGTATGCAGTACGATGTGAGTACGAATGCAGTACGAACCTTTTACGCTGTGACACGACACCCCAGGAGGCCACGCGAACCTATATATATGATCCGTCTTCTTTGAAATGTACAACATACGATGGTCTTCGCGAGAGATCGTGGAGCAATCCTATGAAATCGTACGAGATTCGCGAGGAGGCGTAGCCTATTCTTCAGGAAACGTAGCGCCAGCGTGGGTATTCGTAGTACTGTCGTGGGTATTCGTAGTACTGTCGCCACACATCTTCTGAATATCGTAGTATGATCGTACAAGAAGCGTAGAATACGTCCAACAATCATCGTAAAATGCGTACGGCATTCTTGCTGATTTGTGACCGAAAGAACGGCTACGACTACCCACGAATATACACGATAGGAGGAGAATGCATGCGAGAACGCAGTAGGATGGTGCCAAGAATGCCATACGTATACCATTTAATCGTACTTGGCCGGCGAATGTTTTGAACATTTCAAAACTTTCGTACTCCCTCCGAGAATAGGCAAGAACGGTCACGATCTGAGACGAACCCCGCAAGATGCCAGTACGAATTGCCAAGAATGAACACGATTTTCCAGTTCGCGGTGATTCGCCTACTCAATTCTTGACAGTGTGACTGGGACTTTATAAAGGAATAAATCCGTAGCACCTTGGTAAATGGCGACTTGAAGAAAAAAAAACGCGATTGAATTAGGAAAGATGACGCGATATCTAGACAGATATTCTGCTGTATCATCGGACGGCTTTCATGAATGATGTTAGTCTGACTTTAAACAATCTAAAGAGACTGTCTCTAAAATGGGGGTCTCAATGATACGTGGATGAAAAATAGTATCATTTCGCTTTGTATGTAATAGTCTCCAGCAGCAGTGACACAAAGCCACATCATATTCATTCCGGTAGCATAAGAGAGCATATAATCTCCATGCATAGATACTGTTTTTTTCTTTTGAGACTACGTCAGTCATAACCCCCCAAAACACTATGGAATGAATCGTTCTTCCCCTCCCGATTTTCGTTATATAGTTCCTCAACCTTTTAACCAATTCACAGATTTCTTTCAAATTTCGCCAGGATATATATGGATCACGCAGGTGTCGCGCACCAACGCTTATATTAATAGATCAACGTCTACATGTAGGTCACTTCAGAAAATCGATTTTATATGATTTGGATATAAGCGGAGAAGACGATGTGCCGCAAGGCAAAACGGTGATGGACAAACGGCAGGGTCACTTTGGCCCAAATCAAGAAACCACTGATATTTAGAGAGAGGATACACCAGGTTAAAATTCAACGTCAGTTTGACCCCAAAACCGAATTGATTTTAAAACATTGTTTTATTACTCCAGTTCAAGGACGCACACAACCAGAGAAATGGTGTTTGCCCAACACCCTTTTTATGTGTTGAGGGCTGGTCAACACCATGAAGTGGTGTTGAGAAATTTTGTTGACCAATGTGAACATTGTTGACCATTGTGTTCAGTGATAAGTGCTAATACTGGCTCAACACCAATTAATGGTGATGGCCAACACCAATAAAGGGAGTTGGAGACATATGGTTTTGGTCGAAATTCAAGCTCAACATCTATTTTTGGTGTTGATCAACACCATGTTTCTGGCTGTGCAGAACGAGATAAAACCGAATATCTCAAGCCTCTCTGAGACTAAAAGATCGTACTTTTCTAACTGCAAAGTTCTTCATTGGGGTGTGTAGACTCTTCAGAGAGGACCAGACTAACTTTGGGGGAGGTCTTGTTATTCATGGTCGCTCTGATAGTTCGTGTACTGAAGTGTGTGTTCCTTAGACATATTCATTTGAGATTATTGCTCCCGAATTTCGACTATATAAGAAGACTTTTCCAATTGTAATGACTAACAAACCCCTCAAAACAAATGTGAACACTTTCGTGACCATGAATGGCATGTATTTGTTACTTGACCAAGCCTTCAATCGATACAGAAATATCATAATATTAGGGGATCTAAACGGTGATCTACTACATCAGCAAAAATGTCAACCAATTTGCGACATATTTTATGCTTTTATTCTGTCACAGCTGATTGAAAATCCAACTTACAATGAACAGGATCATCATTCACTCTTGGATGTCATTCTCACCTCACATCCCAACAACAGTATAGCTCATGATGAGGTAAACCTATGGGACTCAGTGACGGGAACGATCTGATTTGCACTGTTCTTAGAACTACTGCCCCAAAACGACCAGAATTAGTACTTTCATGAGCTAATACACTTTAAAAGCAATTTTGAACAGCTACTTTTCACATGATGTGAAGTGTTCAATGAGATATCAGACTACTTCTATCTTGTAATTGATGATAAAAACGGATTATACAACAAGTGCAAAAATGATTCAACTGATTAAAATTGGCATCAATATCGAAATCAACGAAACCGAGCAATCAGCCTCAGGAAATTTTCAATGTAGAAATATTTCCAGACAAAATGTGGCAACGCCCCAAAGAACTAGGAATGATGAAAACAATAAACCGAAGAAAGCACAGAAGTGATAACAGTATAACGATTAAAACGATTGACCAAAGTTTAATCAACCGGCAAGATGCAGTTAACCAATTAACAACTACTTCGTTAAGATTCATTCGAACATTGGTGGAATGAGCAATGCAGCCTTATCCAACTACAACCCAGAAAATGTGAGAAAAAAGGCAAGAACCTTATAAACAACACTTTAAGTATTAGAAATATCCAGAATCACCATACTATACTACCGACACACCTTCCAGTTATCATGATGTAACCCCTCTGTATGTGAAAAACACAATCACATTGCTGCAGGTAAATAAGACTACAGGTAATGAAATGTTACCAGCGATGCTTCTGAAACCTGTGGTCGATACTCTAAGCAGACCATTGTTTGTGATTATTAGCAAATGTTTCAAGAGGGGCATTTTCTGGAGGATACCAAGCATGCTGAAGCTCCTTGTGTTGTTTTCTTGTGAAAAAACAAACATTTTGTGCAAAAGTTGAAAAAATTCAATATCGAGCTCTTCGTTTAGATTGTCAAAACTTCTACAATTACTCTTAAGAGCTAGTTTATCAATTCTGGCTGAACTATCAAGTATGAGCAGTTTTTAAATGTTACAACTAGTTATCGCCATCATTTATGTGGGATTTGGCGATTTCATTGCTCCAAGTGCTCATTTCAACCTTCGAAGTTCTACCAGTGCGTGGTTGTGAGTTTTCTCAATCACTAATCTGTTTTACACACTCTTAGAATTCTACTCTCTCAATCTCATATGGTGATCTTATTACAAAATAGCTTGTTAGCTATTTTAACTGGATCAATTTACTATGAATTGTAAGATGTAATATTGTATTTTGCATCATTTTATGTTTTTGAGTCGTTCATATACTCGTATATTCTTTATGACTCGTATTTATCCAATAATTACTCACTCCCCATTAGGGCCTCACCGTAGTTCATTATTAATATTGGTGTTCAATAAACTGGTCACCGGTATATTAATGTCAGAAGCCGTAAATCTTTCTTCAGTTCTACTTCGTTTAAAGGATATCATTCTTGGAATATTTCTTTGGTTATAGAATTTCTTTGAATTTGTCATTGACAGTATATATGCGAAATTCGGCAATATCCTGTACCAACAGCGTATAATTATTTCAGTGGGAACAAATTCTGCACCATATATGCAGTAATTGTTGTTGTTGTCCATATATCCTATTACGTGAAACTATAAACCCTCGGGTTTGTTGAAATGGCCTGTTGAAGACTATCACACTAAAAGTATTATCACACATAGCGTAGGTTTACGGTTCGGTGACATTTAAAAAAATGAGAGGAGATTAGCATTTCACGTTGGTACCCCTGAGGAAGGCACCGACGACTACTCTGATGGCGTTTACTGTCTGAGGGTCGCTCAGTGGAGAAGTTAGACGTGTTCGAAGATTAACGATTGTCTCCTGCACAGGGATGTTGAATTTAATGAAAGTGAACTAAATGGTGTTAACCATGATGTCCCGTTGTGCATAATATATAAAAAAGATATGTTCCACTGTTTCTCTGCCAGATCCACGTTCGCAAACTGGATTGTCAACCAGAGTTAGACGGAACATATGCCTTGTCTTTGTCAGCTATTCATGAGAGATTGTTTGACGATGCGTTTGGCTTGAGATGGTGTAAGGAACTGTGGGAGATCTAGCGTTTTGGATTACAATGTAGCGCGTTTTGCGCCAGCATCTTCAAGATCATTCCCCGACATCTTCAAATGCCCCGAGACCCAGTGAATGATAGTGCTAATTCCGCTCTGATGCAGGTTTGTGACATAGCGATGAATTCGCCTGACGAGAGTTTAATGGTTTTTAATATCGTCACCTGATGAACATGCTGCCTGTATGGCTGACTTGCAGTCACAGATAATCTTCAGTTCATTAAAAGACTGACTGTTGAGAGCAGTGGTTACGAAATCTGTGGCCAACAGAATGCCCTCAAGCTCACCGTGATAACCAGTGGAGAACTTAGAAACCGGTTCGGTAACGATGGTTGGTTGAGAGCTCGGTCCACTGATGTAGTTTACTGTTGCAGCGCCAAATGGGTCAGGGTTGCCCAGAGCTGAGCCGTCTGTGAAAGACAGAAGCTGATGTCGGTTAGTTGCCAGGACGATTTCTATGGCGGCTCCCTTGCTAGCTTGGCCTGTTCGGCACTCTGAATGAACCCATACCCACATTTCCAGTGCCCAGTGGGGATAATGTCAGACAGTGTAGTGAGCTATGGCGGTTCGCTGAGCTCAAGAATTGAGGGATCCGGTAATAGTTTAAGAGAATTTTTCAGTACAGGAATCGGTGTCAGGCGTCTATGGTCCATAAAGGGCCGACTCTGGAGACAGTTGCAGGATTAAGGCACCAAGGGGATTATCTGGTCCTTTCTTGATTGTTCGCATCTACTCAGTGAGAAGAACCCCTTGCAGTCTAAGCCTGATTGGCTTGGGTTGAGTGATCACATTTAAAGGAGCTGTTTATATAGAACTGAACAGTCCACTGGCCCTTAGCAGTGCTGTACGGTCTACACACTCTATTTTGAGAAGATTTTGGTTGGGTGAAGCACACCAAATCGGGTAAGTCCTTTCCAAGTGGGGTCGCACAATGGAGGCATACAGGTTCAGCGCAAGCCGCACTGAGCATTTACGAATGAGAAAAAGTAAGTTTGTTCAGGGCTCTCACTGCGGAGCCACAGATGCGGTCAACATGTGCTTCAAAGTTGAAATTTTCATCAAAGAGGACACCAAGGCATCTCTTGTTGGTGACACCCTTCAGGGGAGGACCTTCATGGTTTATGGCGACAGCTGCTGTGTTGCCATCGAGGCACGTTAGCTCTGTTTTGATAATATTAATAATCATTCTCCAAGTTTTGAACCATTGCACATTGAACTCCAGAAGGCCTTTCATCACATGTGTGGCAATTGTTAGGTCGATTTATATTATCCAGATTGTGAGGTCGTCAGCCTATGACACATGGTTCGGAATGGTGTTGGCCATTTCACGTATGTAGAACACGAACAGAACAGGTGCGATGACACTGCCTTGAGGAACACCGATTCTCGTCAACGATATGTCAGAGACATATTTGTTTACGCGATTGCGAACTTTTCGGTTGCTAAGATATGACACGATGTATAAGAACTGTTCTCCCCTGAGAGCACACTCATATAGCTTGAGCAGGATCTCCTCTCTCCAGGTAGACTCAAAGGCACCTTCCAGATCAATAAACGCGGCCAAGGTAGATTTGCCTTCGTTTTTAATCTTAGTGACCCGAAGACTGAAATACATGAGCGATTGGTTGACGCATACTGAAAAGCATCAAATAGTCCTAGTGAAATCAGTCATCGCCCTGGTCTGGCATCAGCAATCCTCTCGCAAATTTTTCCAATTGTGCTGGATAGTGAAATACAACGATAGGATTTAGCAGTATTATAGTCTGAAATTGTCAAAAGCTAACAATTCCTTCCTTCTTATTAACCAAACGCTATATAGACGAAAACTACTGATAGCCCAGATGAAACATCATATAGATGGATCTATTGCTATGCTAATTCATTTCGATAAAGTTTAATGGTCGGTGATTAGGATTTTATTCATAGAACTTACCAAGTCTTGTTGTCATCATTGAAAATTCTGGCACGCTTCTCACTTGTCGGAAACCATCCTGTATTTATGCTATTTTTATTTCATACACATTTGGAATTGATGCTGTAATACGAACGAGGTCTTTCGATTATTGATCATTGATTATTAAAAGTTCTTATATGGACGACGGCTGAGTATTGAATATCGGATCGCACCCCTGCTATACAATAATTACTAAAAAAAATTAAATATGTAACACTGAGGGGTAAATAATATTGAATGGAATAACGTTCGAAAGGTCAAAGACCAAGATCACTAGGTATAAATACACATAAAATCATTGAACACAACCACAATGTTTTTGACACCCAGCAACTCAATGAAACAAGAAAGTCTCGTACAGTTTTTAATGACTCAGCCCGTAGTGTCAGTTTGTAACCACAATGAACACTACAGCATATTTAGCAACACAAAGTTGGGCAACATCTTCATCGTGGCTGAGGAACAGTGTAGGCGTCTGATAGAATGTGTGTTGAAAAAAAAATTGCGTTATTAAAAAGACCTCATAATGCGAATAGATGAGCTACCGAAGCTTCTATTGGCATTACTTTCTAAGTAAACATCTTCAGGCTGAACAAATATTGATCGATTCGTTATGAAAACAATGGATCACCAGATAATCGATTTGAAAATGTCAAAACTTAGTATCAGTTTGACAGATTTGTAGAGAGCGAGAGAAGAGAGAGAATTATGTTTTAACGTCGCGTTCAGCAATGTTTAAGTTATATAGCCACAATCAAACATAATTCTAAGTATTTCAAAAAAAAGAAGTCAACAACCCAGCAATCCAGAAATAATCAACACAACACACTAAAAACACGTACATACATTAAAACTTATGCAACAAACCGATTTCTCTCGAATAACCTAAAATACAGTCTTCTTCTACCCGAGCCAGATTTGTATATGTGTATGATACACTAAATGTTAAGCAATGACCAGAAAAAAGAAGGATGATAGGGATACCATAGAGTATGTGGCGTCGAACAAAAATCTAAACTTAAACGTTTATCATACATTTGTCACCAGGTATATGTGATAATATTAGCCTCAATCGATAATATCTACTCATTCCGCCTTGCCGATCATTGTATTTACATATATAAATCAGGACAGTCTCTGATGTGTAAGAGTAACAACGAAACGTCCGGAAACAACAAATATTAATCATTTGGATAAAGAATAGTGGTCATTCATAATAATTGTATGTAAAGAGCGTCATTATATGTAGTTCTGTCAATGATTGTTGACTGCTTCCATCTTGAAGGAAACCATCTATTTTCGAATCGGACGCCTAGACTCTCCTCTTGACAATAATAAGCTCCGTCATATAGGAAACTGGTTCCACTTTCACACAACCCTCTTTTTACCGCTGATTAAAGATGGATGTTATCCATGAAATTGGGGTCGCTTGTTAACCAATCCTGAACCGTAAACACAATGTTGTTGGCACAGAAAAGAGATCCAGTTCCAAAAAGATAATAGTGAAAATATTAGCATAATTTCACCGGTTTGAGTGATAACTGATCTGGTATCATTCTGTCCGATAGAAAATTTCAAGCGACATTTTTGAATATAATATTTATTCATCTCCACGACTAACCACATTTGAGAATGAGTCCTTCGAACCTTTATCAGTTACCATGGTTACTATGGAAAGATTCTACGAATTGCTCAATGTCTATTGCTCCACGAATTTGATTACCATACGCAAATATATGGAACGCACACAAGATTGTGAAAGACGTACTAAGATCTCCTCATCGAAATGAATTAATCCACCGGCATATGAATTGAAAACACCAGATGCTATACGGAATATCGCGAGGACTGTAGACAGCTATCCACAATAAGTTCTAAAAATGTTCTCATTTCATCGCAGCAAGATAAATGGATTGAGTTCAGGTGTTTTATCAGCACCGTTGGAAAAATGTACTAACTTCACGGTTAATTATATTTTATGTCGTTTCCTTCGCATGCAGCTGAAGCGTCCATAGTATATATCCCCAGATATGTATACCATCGGATAAACCATGTATTATGCTGGATATACTGCAACAAGGTTTTCTGCAAGCAAACATATTCTTTCAACAGTTTAGTGGCAAAACAGATAAGAGTATATTAATGATAAATTCCTTCCAAACTTCGATCAGTATATAGAGAAGAGGTGTAAGGGAAGAAATAAGAAGTATGGTAGAACAAGAATGACTCGGACGAGGAAATCTAAGACATGCTGGAGAATGGGTTTTGTGAAGGTAAATGGGATCGGGATGATTGATCAGATAGCCGATATATATAGGACATTAGGAGAAGTATGTGACATTGCAGAGACTGCAAACATAGCTGTAGTCGACATGGCTGAATCTCACTTGTTTAATGGGTCAGCGAAACTGGATGGGTTAATGGCGGGTTACAGGTTATTTGAGGGCAGAAGGACGAAGGGTGATAAGCGAGGGGGTGGTGTAGCAGTGGCGGTGAAAAAAAAGGCAGGGATATGAGAAAAGGACGGAAAATATGGGTTAAGCAAGGAAGGAGAGGAATGGGTGAAATTATCAGTGAAATACTTTGGGTATCCGGGGATTTTGGTGGGAAATATGAAGCGAGAGTGATGTATGCAGCACAGCATGTTATGAAGAGATCTTGGAATGACCGTCTTTATGATTTAGTACAAATTGCAAGACTGGAAGAAATGGGGTATAGTATCATTTTGTTGGGTGATTTGAATGGACATATAAGGAATAAACTGGGAGAGGGGATTCCGAGTAACAGTATCATTTTGTTGGGTGATTTGAATGGACATATAAGGAATAAACTGGGAGAGGGGATTCCGAGTAACAAAGCAGGTAAGAATTTGAATGAAAAAAGAATTCTAGACATTGAAGCAAGTGAGGCGCTATACATTGTAAATAGATCCACCAAATGTCCAGGGATTTGGTCAAGGGAGAGTGGAGAGTTGAAAACAGTGGTAGATTATATTCTGATAAGTGAACAGGAGCTGAGAAATGTCGAATTCATGGTTGTGTATTGTATGATGATTATAACTATGATATAGGTGGTGACCATAACGGGGTTATGATGAAAATGTAACAAGACACACAGAAAGAGTATGGGAAGCAAACGATGCAGTATAGATGGGTTATAAATGAAGAAACAAACTGGGAAAAGTTTCGGCTGAGCGTTGAATACGAATTCTTGGACTGGGAAACGGAGATAGAGAAACTGGTAACTGGGGATGAACAGGGTGTGGTAGAAATGATGGTTGAAATGTTTAACACAATGTTAATAGATGCTGCACGACAGAATATCACGAGGGTAAAGGGTGCATTTGGGGAAAGACGAGGAAACATTGACCTAGGGCGGGCAAGGCTGGAAAGACGTGAAAATAGTATCTATTTGAGAGAGTGGTAAAATGAAAGAGATAGCGGAGAGGGCAAGAACTGAATATGAACGGGCAAGAAAACAGGTTAGAGATATTTTTATTTTGTTTATTATTTATTGACTTCGACATGATGCCTGGGTAGGTCGCACAGGTGCAACACCTATAGGACTCAACCTCTCTATAACAAGTAAACTAACAATACAACATAGAATTATACAATAAGTAAAAATATAAAGATATATAAATATAAAATCGCGTGTCGGCTTCTTCATCTTAACCGACACCGCGAACAATGACACTTGATGACCCAAGAACAAGGATCGTCAGAATCAATCCCGTGGGATTACAAGAATACGTAATCAAGAGGTAATTTGTAAAATCGATCGGGAAGGTAAGGAAGGGAGTAGAACATGTTGGGGGTTTGTGAATGAAAGCTACAAGCCGGTGGTAACGGGGGCAATAAAAACGAACCAGGGACTGACTACGAGCAAGGCATATACTAAGGAAATGGTGGAAACAAAATGGGAGGAGGTGAGCAGGGAGCATGAACACAGAGCAACAGATAGAATATAAGACAAGAAGAGAACAAGTGTTTGAACGATGAACAGATAGAGATGGAATACGTTCTAGATGAATTCGAGATAGGGGAATAAGAGATGGTCATCAAACAGCTAAAGCGATCGAATGCTATGGGAATGGATAACATCCGAAATAAGTTTCTGAAAAAGGATGGAGGTCGGTTAGTAGACAGTCTCAATATACTCATATGTAGAATATGGAACGATGAAACAATTCCGATGGTATGGAAAGTAGCTAGGATGACCCTGTTACATAAGGAAGGAGATAAAAATGTAATGGACAATTACAGAGGGATAACCGTGACCAGCAATGTTGGGAAAGTGTTTGTAGGGATCTTAGGTAACAGACTTCAGAGAGATGAAGAATCCAGGGGTTTACTGTGGGAAGTTCAAGCCGGATTTTGGAGGGGCAGAATGTGCCAAGATAACCTCTTTATATTGACACAAATACTAGAACAGAGGAGGGCTATACACCAGGGCTGTTGCCTGGTGTTCATAGACATCAGAAAAGCATATGACAGAGTATGAAGAAAAGCACTATGGGCAGTTCTACAAGGGCTAGGTCATAGTGGCAAGATTTTGAATATAGTTAAAAGTTTATACAAAGAAGTCAAGATAGGCTTTGGGGATGTTGACACAGATTTCATAGAGGTAAAAGAAGGATTGAAACAGGGTTGTGTTTTGTCTTCATTATTATTCGCCTTGTACCTTGCAGAGCTAGGGAGGCGGTTATTGGCACCAGGGGTGGGTATTAAAATAGAAAAACAAATTATGCCTGGGGTCTTCTTCGCAGATGATATTCTGCTATTAGCAGACAAGAGAAAGGAGTTACAGATTCTACTTGACGTAGCAGGAATATTTGGTTTCGAACGTAAGATCTTGTATAGTCCCATTAAGAGTGCTGTTATGGTTAGTGGACAAGTTAAACATGGTAATAATACATGGAAATTAGGAAAAAATGACGTGAAGGAAGGCGAAGAATATGATATGGAAATAGGAGAGGTGGACGAATCCAGATATTTGGGAGTTTAAGTGAGGACGGAGGGAAGTATTTTTGTTAGTCAAAAACAGTCAATGATCAGAAAGGCTAAACGAATGCTCGGATTGATAAGTCTATAGTCTATAAGTAGCAACTCCGGTAATCGTAGTATGTGTGCTAGGATACTTTGGGTGAGAGTAGCTATCCCTAGGATTTTATATGGAGTGGAAATTGTGGAGATTGATAGACAAACGGTAGTGGCCCCAAATTTGGTAGAGCACCAGGCGGGCAGATGGATCCTAGGGGTGAACAGGCTGACAGCAACGGAAGCTATTTATGGGAAGCTTGGATGGACAAGGATAGAGGAGAAAGTTAGCAGGTTGAAGCTAAACTCTTATGGATGGCTTAGTTCATTGGATGAGGACAGGTGGGCTAATGTAGTGTGGGAGTCAGGACTCAGAATGAACAAACGCACAGGATGGTTTGAGGAACTGTCCCAAGCATGAGAAATATGTTGACTGGATTGGTGATTTTCTTGGTTGGCAAAAGCTAGAGTCAGTTGACTGGCAACTCGTAGTAGATTGAAGAGGGATTCGGAAGAAAAGAAACGTAGAACTTTTGGGGAAGTGGAAGATAGTAAACACATACTATTAAAATGTGTCAGATTTAAGGCAGAAAGAGTGATGCTGAAAAAGAGGCTATTAAAAGAATACCATGAATGGGATACGGAGGCAGAAAGTGTGCTGGGATGATGGGGACAATACGTGTTTAACTGAGATACTTGGATTAGGTACACACTCATTGAATAGACAGGAGAGTGGTCTCATTAATGATTCTATCAGAGATGTTTGGGAAGTCCGAAAAGATCTGGACTAGGCGAATCACGTATATACGTGTCAGGGAAATGTCAAGAATATTCACATAAAATCAGGGATAATGGGGAGAATTAAGCATCGGGAATTATTTACCATTGACACATGGGAACATACATGTACATAGACTGGGGTCTGGATCATGGAAAGATAAGTGGGACACCGGTACATGAGGGTAGAGTACAATACTGGGGTATGTGATCGAGAAAGGTATGTGGTATACTGGGTAAAATTACTATGGCATTGAATGATATTATCTTGGGGGAATAGGCACGAGGGGATATACGGGCTTATTTGATCGCGGATAATAAGGGAAATATTGGGAGAGTTGATCACGGAAGATAGTGGGAAACATGAGGTGAGATTATTGGTGATTTTATGACGTGAATTATATATTACTGTGTGAATATGCACAATGAGGGAATTTACTGGGATATGTGATAGAGGATAACAAGGGGAAATACTTGGGGAAAGCACAGGTGTATACAAGGCATTGTATTATATGATATTAGGTGAATAGGCACAGCAAGGAGAAAATAGTGAGATATTGCAATGAGGAAAATAAGGGGAAATACTGGGTGAAATTACCATGGAACTGGATTATATGATCTCGGGAAATAGACAAACTGACGGGAAATATTGGTATTTCATTCAGGAAAATAAAGAGCAATAGTGAGTGAAATAATTGGTGAATATATGAATATATAGATGATTAAGAGAAATAGAGAAAAGACTGGGGGACCTGGTCAATGTTAGATGATATGGATACAGATGTAAAGAAGATATAACGGGGAACAGATATTCATTACCAGTGGCTATCTCTCATTGGTACGAGGGAGCATGTGTAGGGCGGTGTGGGGGAACGGATTGCACGGCATACTCTGTATGACCAGTGCCCATTGTACTACGATGGAGTGCCCAATCAAACCAACTAACCAACCATAGACAAGCGAGATCCGTAATGTTATAGGCAACCAATGCTCACTCAATTTCGCCTTGTAAATAAATGCAATTTCGTTTTCGTGTGACGTTTCCTCTCACCTAAAATGCATATAGTTATCATATTATAAATATGTTAACACAGCCTCTCCTAATTCTGTTCTTTTCACTCGCTTCCTGTAAGGAGTTATTATTAGAATGTAACTTATTTAAGCTTGATGTGAATTCCTGTTGTGATAGGCATAAAATTTTGTAACGATAACTGAAAGAAAATGTCTTTGATTCGAGACTCGCAAAGCTCGATTTTATGACTTCCATGGAATCTCTGACTCGCAATGGACCTTTGCCGATGCAATTCTTAGACAAAGGTTTATCTCGGCGCACCGACGGGTAAATAAACACGTACATTGTGGCACGTATTTTTCCTTTCTTCCCATATCTACAGCACTGGGCAAACTTTCGCCCATTGATAACTGGTTTTTATATGGTAAATGTGCATCCGATTATCCTACTCTTCCAAGAGAAGACCATTAAACTTGCATTGATGGTAATTTCTACTGCACCATGTCTAAAATTGTCCAGTTATCACTGAATAAAAGTACCCACATGATGTAGGCATATGCACGAATCACAAATTTACGCCGGGTTCACGCATCATCGCATCTATCGGTGTGCTGGAGCAAACATTTGTCTAAAAAATAAACCGGAAAAGGTCCACTAAAGTTCAGTTTGAACGAAAAGTTCACTACTTTTGATGCTGGCAGTGTCGCTATGACTTAGTTATTTGAATTACTGACGCGGACGACGCCAGGCTACTGAAAATCGTTTACGGTTTCATTATCCATGTATACTTGTCGTGAGCACCGTGGGGAAGCCAAATTCACATAACCAGATAGACGCACAAGTATGCATGGCATTTCACGATTAAGACTGATAAGTGTGACTGTTGCATCGCCGTCAGATAAGATATGCATCCCGTACTCCACAGATAATCAAATTATCATTATCAGCACAAAGACGGTGAAAAGCAGACACAAACTAATACCTTGTAAGGCGAATTTTTCAATTTTTCCAAAGATATTACAATGTTCCTGTGCTCAGTTCTCTATCGCTGACGAAATCAGCTGATCCACATCAATTTCCAAGAAGTTTTCCAGGTGATCGCATTCCAGCTTGAAATGCTCACTGGAACATTTCTAACGGGTGCTTATCTCTCAGATAAGCGAAATCGAACATAATGTAACGTAACGTTGCGCTGGAGATTCTAAAGTTACCGTAATATGCTGACGTCAGTTTAGAAAAAAATGGAGTACATGTGGCTGATGCCCTCTCTAATTTGGTATGGAGAATTGACCTCTACATATTTGATGGCAATTTCAGCCAAAAACGGCTGGCCGAGCTGCTATCTCAATCTATTTGGGATTAGAAGATTCTTGATTTCACTGAATGAACCCGCGTAGTGAGATCATTAATGTACTAGTAGTTCATTGCAGTGTATGCTGTTGTCAAGTAAAATGATGTACACATACAGTCAAGCCCTTCTCACCATGCTTGATAATATTAATGTGAGTAGCAGTGTCTTGAATTATGATTAATTTTTTTTATAACATTCAATTCACAAGTAAAAACAAAACAAATATTAAAATAGTTACCTTCACGAAGCGATGTTATATGGAATAAATTGATTTGTTGTCCTGAGTTATTTGTAGTCGAGTATAAAAAATAATAGTTAGGTATCCCGTGTATACGTCTACATACTACGTTATACTGATATAACATTTGATCGCTTTCACAACTGCCAGGCCCTTGACAACCCAATGATATGAATAGCAATCAAGATTTATTGAAGAAAATGGCGAAAACCTGCCGATGAAATTTGCAATGAATGAGTGACATGAATAATGGGTTCATTCTTAATAGTATACTTTGTCTAATATTTTGTATTCCATCTATATTTGTATGTTCGTATTCCACTTAAATGTTATACACTATTGGATACTTGAGGATTCACTGCGTGAATGTATGAAATGGTATGCTTGATCAAGCAGAGAAATGTTTAGATTATCCCATGCACAGGATGACTATGAAGCTGGATCAACTTGTTTCATATACATTATATAGTTTTCAGGACATACTGTGCCAACGTTATCACAGAACCTGGGCCAGTTTTTTTTCATGATCAAATGGGATGGTAGCACCATCACATTAGGGAAGTGATCTTGAATCTATTAAATATATGGGGAGAGAGAGAAAGAATTAAGGTCTAATTAAGGAAAGAAGTTTTCCCTTAAGAGAGAAAGAATCAAGGTTTAAATCGTCGCTATATTTCAGGTATATAGCGACGATCAAACAAAATTCTAAGTATTCAAGTTGATAACTTGGTAATCCAACACATTAAAACATACACACATTATAACTTATGCAACAAACCGATTTCTCTCAAACAACAGTCGTCTTTCACACGACTAAAAGATCTTCTAAAGTAGCTTTCTGGATAAAAAGAATCTCGTACAATCTTAAAATCTATACAGTCGATAGAATATGTTTCACTGTGAGATCTTCGTGGCATGGAATACACCTTGAGACAGGCTCTTTTTGTCCCCCGCCGCAACGTTAACGCTGCCGGGGACTTTAAAATGGTTCTTGCTTCTTTTTGGCCGTGGATGTCCGTGGATGTCCGTGTACGTCCGTGCATGTCTGTTCGAATTTTCCGCAAGCGATAACTTCCTAACGCTTTGTTGGATTCTTCCGAAATTTAGCATACGCATTCCTTGCGACAAGACGCCAGTTGCTACTGCATTTCAGCAACATCTGCCTGAAGATGGCGCCACTGGGTCAAAATGGATCTTTGTTCTTTTTGTCCGGGTTGTCAGTTTGAATTCTTTGCAGGCGATAACTTCCAAATGCTTAGTCGGATTCTCCCGAAATTCGGCATACGCATTCCTTGCGACAAGATACCGGCTCAGCTGCTGCTTTTGCATTTCAGCAACATCTGCCTGAAGGTGTCGCCACTGATCCTCGCTTCTTCATGTCCATTCCTGTCCGTGGATGGTTTTTGCAAGCGATAACTTTCAAATGCTTTGTTGGATTCTCCAGAAATTCAGCATACGCATTCCTTGCGACAAGACGCCAGTTGCTACTGCATTTCAACAACATCTGCCTGAAGATGGCGCCACTGAGTTTCTCTTCTTCTTGTCCGTTCCAGTTAAGATGGGCCTTAAATTTTGCTATGAAGTCATTCTATTTCACATCATATGATTTACCCTAAAGAGTTTGCATGGACCATATTTTATTTCAGGAGTATAATATGAAATAACTGGCAGTACTTGTCCCCTGGTTTTTTAACTTCGTTTCATCTTAAATGAAGGACAATATTTCCTTCAATTTTGCTATCAAATAATTGCATTCCACATCATATGATTTACCCTAAACCTTCTGCACGAACCATTTGTGTCCACACATACTTACTATATTAATTACAACTGATTTCCTAAAGTTCGGGTGCACACTGTGCATATGATCAATTTCCTGAATTGAATTGAATTCAACCTTGCTGGTCTTCAGACTGACAGATGATGGCATGCAGTTGTCAGCGCGGTTGTTCATGTACAGGGAGCTTTCTATGGATTTCATGCCAGCACACTACCACTACCCTCAAGGAGAGCATGTCCCCACCCCCAGGGTGCCGAGCCGCACCCTCTATCTCCCAAACTAGCCCTCGCCCGACCCTCATATATTGTGTTTGAGCATATATATCTCCAATATATCTTGGCAAAAAGTTGAAATTTGTGTGTAGTCTGACGGGTGGCAGAATTATACCAATATTGCAATGAATTGCAACCCCAAAAGGTTTCAATTTATCAGGCACAGATCTATGTTTTTACCCCTCGGCCAATTTTGGCCATGGGGTATTGTCGTCGTCTTGTACGTCCGTCTCTCCGACGTCCGTTCGTGCGCGAAATAGCCGGAAAACGGTTCCACTGATGAATTCCAAATTTGGTATGCTTATTTACCTAGTCAAGGACCAGAAGCCTATTGAATTGGGACCTGATTGTATGGAAACCTTAGCGGCCATCGTTAATTTTATGCAAAATGGATAATGATCTATATCTCCGAAACCATTCAACTGTTCAATACGAAATTTGATATACATCATCGATACATCAAGGAACTTTCAATGAATTACCAAACAGGCTTTTCTGATTAACCGGAAACCCTGGAGGCCATCTTTAATTTATGCGAAATTGATAATGATGCATATCTCGGTTATCATTCAATTGTTTTATATGAAAGTTGGCATACATCATCGATACATCCAGATACTTTGAATGGGGACCTGATTGACCGAAAACCTTGACGGCCGTGTTTAATTTATGCAAAATGATTAATGATCTCTATCGCCGATTCCGTTGAAGTGCTCGATGTAAAATTTGGTATACATCATCGATGCATCAAGAGACTTACGATGAATGACAAATCTGGTTTCTCTGATTGGGTGGAAATCTTGGCGGCCATCTTTAATTCATGCAAAATCTTTAATGATGTTTATCACTGATACCATTTAAATGTTCTATACGAAACTTGGTTTACAGCATCGATGTATGAAAAGACTTGCATTAAATTGAATTGTATGCAGTTCTCTGAGTGGCGGGAAGGATGGGAAGCCATCTTTAATTTATGCAAAATCATTAATGATCTCTATCTTTGATACTGTTCAAATGCTCAATGTAAAATTTGGTATACATTATCCATGCATCAAGAGATTTATGTAATGAATACCGGTTTCTCTGACTGGATGGAAACCTTAGGGGCCATTTCTAATTGCAAAATTTTTGATAATCTGTATATTTGGCACTTGACTGCGTGGTGTTCCTGACATCTTGGTTCAAATTGAATACATTATGAATTGCTGGCGCCCAGAGCCGAGGGGTTTTCAGATGCGCAGCTTCGTATTGTATTGGTAAGTGGGTCCCTTGTCTATAGATCTTGCTTGGAATTGTTTTTCGTGCCAATCCGCCTCTGGGTGGCGCCACCTGGCGCCAAGTGGGTCCCTTGTCTATAGATCTTGCTTGGAATTGTTTTTCGTGCCAATCCGCCAAGTTAAAATTCCATCTCCAGACAATTACAGCCGTCTGGTCCGTCAATCATAATTCAGCCGTCGTCCATTAGAGAATATCCACGTCCATAATCCAAAGACCTATTCCATATTCCATATAACAGTATTAAATTCAAAAAGACAACCATAGTATAATTTGTAAATTTGTCATTTAAAGAATGATGTATCTCAGTCACGCTTTGATTGTGACTGTTCATATGAGTACCATGATGATCTTGAAGTACATGGGTTCATACGGCCCCTAGCCCTGGGTTAAGCGGAATTAGACACAAGTTACGAAACGTAACGCCATAGATCTTGCACGCTACTCTCGTATTTTGCTATCAGCGTGCGATATGTATCGCCAAATTTGAGAAACTTTGAGTGGAGTTTCAATAACTTTTGAAAACCTTAAGGATTCTTTCCAAATTTGGTGTGTAGGTACCTCACCTCAATTTCTCGTTTGGCATTGTTTTTCATTGTGATCCACATATAAATTTAAAATTATATTTCCGGGCAATAACTTTTTAAAACTTGAATGAATTTTTTCCAAGTTTGGTATATGAATACATGTACCTTACTTGAGGATTGTATTGTTTTTCTTGTCGATATGATCAAAGGAGGCGCCACCCGTAGGCCAAGTTAACATTTTCTATTCCAATGTCAAGGAATCTTGCCTCAAGAGCTCGGTTGGGATTATTTTTTATGCCTATCTGCCTATACATGGCGCTACCTGTGGGCCAAGGTAAAATTGCATTTCCGGACAGTAACTGCTTGTTGGACCTGAACGGATTCCTTTAAATTTGGTATGTTGGTACCTTCGCTCAAGGCATCTTATGGGGCCATGTTAATGATGTTTTGCCTAAGTTTTATGTTTTTACTTTCGTCACAAATAATGAATGTTTCCTTCACTAAAGATGCAAAAGGGATGCCTTCTCGATCGTATTCGATCGACTGTATCTAGTTTCTCCAATATTTGGCATATATGCATTCCTTGTGACAAGATGTTGATTGGTAGTGTTTCAGAAAGATCTTCCCGAAGGTGGCGCCACTAGGGTTCTTTCTGTTCTTTTGTGCTGCAAGCGATAACTATGAAACGCTTTGAAATGTCACTCGAAATTTGGTTTCCGGGCAATAAGTTGAGAACTGCTCATCGAATTCTACCCAAATTAGGCATGCATATACATTGCACCTTGTCATGAGATGTTGCTTGGAATTGCGTTATCCACTTCTGCTTAGACGGTGATGCCACCTGATGACAAAATCTGAAATTTGTTTTTGGCCAATAACTTGAGAACTGCATGCATTCTTCTCAAATTTAGCACGCATGTACCATGCCAGGAGATGTTGCATGGGATTGCCTTTCACTCACTTGCACTTACAGGTGGCGCTATCTGGTGGCAAAATCCCAAATTTGTCTCCGGGTAATACCATGACATAAGATGTCGCTTGAGATTGCGTTTCGCCCACTTGCGCCCACAGGTAGCACCACATCGTGTCAAAATCTAAATTTGATTTCGCTCATCGGATTCCTCTCCAATTTGGTATGCAGATCCCATGCCATGATATGATTGTATTTCGCCTGCTTCTGAATACTGGTGGCGACACCTGATGGACAAATCTGAAAAGTGTTTCTGGAAAAAAATTGACAACGGATTCTTCTCAAATTTGGTATTTATATGCCATAATATGTCGCTTGAGATTGTGTTTCGCACACTTGTGCCTACAAATCTAAATTTGGTTTCCGGGCAATAACTTGAAGACCCCTCTTCAGATTCTTCCCAAAGTTCGTATGCTGATACATGTACCTAGACTGTAGAACTCTGTTAAATCAAGATATTAACAGACAGTGTCAGCGTACTGTTCTAGCTGTCTCCCCTTCAGTGATATGTCATTCGACCCGCCATTTTAAACTAATACGAGCATTTTCATTGGATCACTATTTATAGGAGCCACCCCAATCCTCATACACAACCACATGACTGTCTCAGTTGACTGATGACATAGCGCGGCCTCGTTTCGATTTCAAAATCTGCCGTCTAACTGAGAAAATGTTGTTGTTGCTGCATCAGCCGAGCATTGGCCCTCCGTAGAAGGGTCCAATACTATAGGCTAATACATGTACCATGCGATGAGATGATGCTTGGGATTGCGTTTTGCCCACTTGCACCTGGTGGAGACACCTGGTGGCAAATTTAAACTTTGGTTTGCGGGCAATAGGTTGTGGATGCCTTCAGCTTCTCGTCAAATTTGGTTTGCAGATAGTGCCTTGAGATGTCTCTTGGGGTTGCTTCTCGGTTACATAATTTCCATGTTTCACTGCATGGAAACTATATTACAGAAGCAATCAACTTTCAGCCAACCGTTCTGAGTTGATCTTAATACTTGGGAAGGCAGAAAGACCTTCCGCATCCAACGCCTATGAAGCAACAGTTGCCTCCCTCATGTATATCCCCTGAGACCAAAAATGCTAAAAAATATGGCTGCCATTTCGGCGGGGGACCTAGCCTCCTCTGGCTGCTCCCTTTAGTAAATGTTCGTGAGTTAATCGTGTATGGCCGATTCTACATCGCCTTATCATGGCTTGATCGAAACGTTTCTGGCTGTTCAGATGAGCGTAGCCTAGTTTTTGTTCTGACTCATGAAGTTTGTTATTATTCACAGCATCCCATAAAGATTGAAACAGCTTTCTCATAGAACACAGTACACATAGAGGGTCTGAAATAGCTATATGGGGTTCCAACAGGATTAACCTCATGGATGACATATCCCAGAAAATGTTACCGTATGAGTTTTACGCTGTATTCTTTGGCAAATATATATCTCGCCTAGCAGCTTTTGCTTTATCACACATTATCAAACTTTACTACGACGATGGAAGCCAGCTGTCGGATTCAATCGATCATCCACTCACTCGGGTACTTACAATTAAGGCCCCCTTGAGTCGGGCAGAGGTCAACTAAGATCACACCATCCGTGAACGGCTGTATTAGAGCAGCGAAATAAATGTAATTCGACAAGGTCAGGCGAGAGTGATTTAGAGAGTGACGATGGTAACTTCTGCTTCGTGTATAATAATGTCTAGAAAGATCCACTGGGACCATTGAAGATGAATTATGAATGAGACTAAGAACTTGGTCAACTCGGCATGCTTGGGGAATTAACCAGGCGGCGGTGGTCGGAAGGCAAACATATGGAAAAATCTACGTACCAATTTTGAAATACAAAACATTCGATGGGGATAGGCAGTTTTATCTAGGGTTGCCGTACTAGGACTATGTTATGAATGGACAAGGGCAGAACGGGAATTGTCGTGATTCGACATACGGTAATATTTTATGTCTTACTTGGATTGCTCGATCTCAATTATCGAGCCAAAATATATCCAATTTTCTTCGATTCCACTCGTATTTGCATCTTAGAACGAAGGAAAGTATAAATGAAATAGTTTCTTTCAATATTCGTTCTTCATTCGCATTTGTACATTAAACTCAAGACGTTTGTCTGTCTTTCGTCGAAAACACAAAAAACACACACACGAAAAAAGCTCGATATTTGACCATTAATATTCTTTTTCTTATTAACACTGATATGGTTAGTTCAGTAAGAAAAAATGACGTCTTTTCTAAATTTCTACATCAGGAATTCTCAGAAATCTTAACCCTATCAGCCCTAGAATGGCGGGGGGGGGGGGGGGGGGCTACCAAACCACTATCCTATTTCCGGAACGACAAAAAAATGAGTTTACATTCTGTGAATTTATAGTTCATCATATTGGGGTAATTTTCAGCATATTAGAATAACCCCCGAGCAGACAATCATGGATAAATTCAAACTGGTGGCGATATGGTTACCAGAAAAGTGATTTTCCGTCATTTTTTCAAAATTCCTGCCTTTCTGCGAGGAAAAAAGGGCAAGAACTATTTTATTTCATATCCGATTATTAATTATTAATTTATCAGAGTTAATGCGAATAAATCACCTAAATAAAAAATCAAAATATCTGACCGAAAAATCCACGAAAATGATTCTAAATGACGCAAAGCAGCCATCTTGATTTTTCATTTTCTAGTAGAGCTTGATCCAGCGATATAGTATGGTAAGTTTCGCCCCCCCCCCCCTGAAAAATATTCAGGAAAGGGCTTGTGAGGGTGGGCGAAATGGCCACGCCCAGCCTTGGACAGGTCCCAAATAGCCCGGGCCAGGTAGGGTTAAGGAGATATGGCACCAATACATTTTTGTAGCGGCCAACATCCTCAAAATTCCTGAATTAGCAGCACAGAATTGAGAGAGAAATGCAATGGTCTCTAAAAATGATATTGTTATTCAAAACTTATCTATTCAATTTTAACTTCGATTGTGAGAATAAAATGATCGCAACTGAAAAACATTGACAATTCTTGATGATCAATGATGTGAGCGATATTTGTATGTGTCTTCTTACCTCCCGGGTATCCCTCATGTACATGGTCCACGTTCAGCCTAGGAAGTAGGGTATGCACGACGTCCACAATCAGAACACTTAACCTTAAACAGTTTATCGATTGGGGAAACTATATCAATCACAATGATCTCATTCCAAAGCACTTGCCCTCTAGGCAATGTCCCATGGCTACTTCTGAACAATACGTTGTTAGCAGCTAAATACGATTAACAAGTGCGCCTTCTAGAGACTTATCTGGAAAACACTCTATTATCTGGCCTTCTTTTACCAGCTAGGGTCTCAGTTATTCGTTGGCTGGTTTGTGTAATCAAGGAGTTGTTAAGAACAATTCAATCTGGGGTTATTTTTCTTAATTTCGACATGTCGTTACAATGAAATACGGAACAATTACACTCGATGTTTTGTTGGCACGGCTCACATGCACTGCATGTTCGAGTAAATTGCTAGCAAACTGTAGTAGGCTTAAACACATTTAGCTCCCTTCCACAGTCTACATTTCTACATCCTGTAGTCTAATTCGATGTTTCGAAACGTACATGTACGTGTGTTATTTTACCTCTGCCTCAGTATAGTGTTGTTTTATTACTCCTTCGAAAGGAACTTAGACATCAATTTTTTTTCCATTATTCCCCATCCACAGTCGGCTGTTGGATGTTCATCGATCAAATTCTGGTTATTGAATTTCGTGGCTAAGACTGTGATTCCGTACCCTACACTGATAAAGACACTGATGATAAATCTGGATTGATTTACGACGACGGTTTGTATTATCTGCAAAGAATAATTTCCACAATTTCAAATTTCATACGTGTCTCAGAGCCACCATTTTGAGGTCCATATGACAGTATTATAGGATATCCCTTCCGCGCTAATCCCAGAGTAACTAGGTACAGGGTAAAGAGAAGACCGTTCTGTAGGGTCGATATTGGAGGCTTATTGCGGCCCCATATATGGCTGATCAACAATGGTAATGAAGCCGTCTTACGAGATATCCATCATCTATATTGATGGCAGCCTCGTAACCGATATTGGTTTGCCAGCAATTTACTTGAACGAGAGTGCCTCTTATTTTGCGAACCACCATTGTATGGTGGAAAAATAAACATACCCGTCCGGACAGTAAGAATGAAACATCAGCAATTATCATGAAGTCAGCACAAACTGCAATTCGACTGTGGAGTTAACAACTTTTATTGTTTCAAATATAAACCTGTCATTAAAATAAGCAAAAGTCAGATGAAATATTTAAAGTCTTAATAGCTACAGAGAAACTGGAGACGAAATAACCCGGAGACAAGAAGGGAACTCCCAAGATTATTTTTTGTCCAGATACACGACAATGAGGAACGCTGATAAAGATTGACAATGTACTGTAAAGTGTGCCGGGCCGGTCAATGAACGGGACGCAGCTGAGGTTAGTCTCGTTAAATGGTAGCGTACAAGCTGGCAGGCCGCGGTCCTGCCGGCACTAGTCCTTGCCGATTAGAGATTCACCTCGGCCTGTCATCTTGTCTGGATCGAGAAAGTAGGAGACTGTAGAGACAACCAATGCTGATATAGAGTCAAATGATATGCAATAATATTCGGTCAAATATACAGGATGATCGCGAGTAAAGATGTAAATATGTACAATTATTATATACACGCGCCGTGTAAAGGGCGGCCTGGTTGCTGGCCCTTCTCTCACAGTATTTTATCGTAGGGGCGGCCTGGTCGCTGGCCCTTTCCCCGTATAGAATGTCGTAGGAGCGGAGCCAAGGTTAGCTGCTCGACGTTCTCCCTTCTCCCGGCGTTGGAGCGAGGCTCTCTTCCCTCTAAGGTAAGTATATATCGTCCCCAGAACGTCTCGTGGCTTCTCACCGTTGATATGACCGTTTCCCCTCCCAGGTACGTATTTTCCGAGAGATAGACTCGTCTTCCCGCCGCGGATACTTCTGTTTACCATGTAGGTACGTATTCCCTTCTACAGGTCGGTTCGTTTGCCCACCATGGATACGTCTGCTTCTTCTTGTAAGAATTCCACAGGTAGGTTCGTCTCCCCACCGTGGATACGTCTGTCTTCACCTGGTTTGTACGTATCGGCGATGCCAACTCTTCCGTGTGATTATTATCTCGCCCTAGGTTCTCTAATAACCGTTGACTCGACTGACTTCTATCCAGGCGTAGTCTCCTCTCGAGGATTCTTTCCTCAGGATGTATCCGGCTAGATGATGTGGTCTAAAATTACGTCTCTGGCAGCGAATCTGTCTGTAGCAGTTTTGAGATGCTGCTGCGGTTGCGCGCTCATAGGCACCGCAAACAGCCCAGACTGAGGTACTCGCGGCGACCGATAAAACAGACTTCCTTCGATAGACTTCCTTCAACGTCTCGGATCACATCAAATTTCCCTGCTTCACCTCACAGGTTGGTACCAGTTTTTTGTCCCCCGTTTCACGGTGAGAACGCTCTCAGACAGCGTTATATCTCTCTGCCGTGAACACTTCTGGGCCTCCAAACACATAAGCTGGCTTGTGAGAGTGACGTCTTCTTTCGAGCTCCAATCAGGTAGATACAGTTGGATCCTAGGTATCGCTAGTGCGGTATAGTGCTTCCATGTATCAGCAACCCAATTCCATTACCCTTGGAATATTACCGGTCGCTCGAACGCAGCCCAGCAGCTTCATTGATACAACAGACACTGGACTTCCTATGCTCCCTCTTCTTCGTACAGGCACCGTCCACCGATTACACGTATCCGCATGCAATACATTGTTCAGTCGATTACCCCAATAGAAGAGTATAGGTACCTAGTTGCAGTTCAGATCAAAAGTGATTTCCATGCCTGATCTTCGTCAGACCTCGTACATGTAACATTGATTGAAATTGTAGTTTAAGGGCCGCTTCCCATTCGGATTTCGCGGCCCATCAACTCAATGTTTTATTTGAATTTCGCGGTACATTTCTGTGTTTACTGAATATCTTTTCCAGCGCTAAATATATAAATAAATAAATGAATAAATAATAAATAACAATGAGAGATTAGTAGGAGATATAAATAGAAGTAAATAAGAATCGCTATATACAAGTTCGTAATTACAAGCGTCTAGTCCGTCATTCATAATCCAGCCGTCGTCCATTAGAGAATATCCGCGTCCATAATCCAAAGGCCTATTCCATATTCCGTATTAGCACCAAATTCAAAAGACAATCATAGTATACATAAACATAGGCTTGTTTCCTGCAAGAGACAAGCGGTCAACAGTTTTCAATGATGCCGGCAAGACATCATGATGTTCCAAAAATATCAAATCCGTATCGCTGATCAGTATTCTTAATCCATAATATTCGTTGTAAAGTCGTCATCTAAAGAATGATGTATCTCAGTCACGCTTTGATTGTGACTGTTCATATGAGTACCATGCCCCTAGCCCCGGGTTAAGCGGAATTAGACCCAAGTTACGAAACGTAGCGCCATAGATCTTGCACGCTAGGTTCGTATTTTGCTATCAGCATGCGATATGTATCGCCAAATTTGAGAAACTTTGAGTGTAGGCGCTTGGTGGAATAGCCCTGTATTTTAAGTTTCTGCACCAGTGTTTTGTGACGTTGATTAAAATCGTTACATTTAACACAGGATCTAGCAAATGCTACTAAGCGAGATATGTATACGCCATATGCAGGTCCCACTGGAATATTACTATCCAGAAAGGGATAGTTTACGATGTCGAAATTGTAATCATCTCTTTTGTCATAAAGTCGACGAGAGAGAATGCCCGCTTCATTTTTATAGAGATAGAGATCTAAATAAGATGTGCCTGTAGGGCTATCTGTAGTTTCCTTCAAATCCAGTGAAGGTGGATATATATCCTTCACTGCGTCATTTATATAGCGATTAGCCACAGCGAGAAGATCGTCTATATAGCGTTTGGGGAATGAGAAGGAACGGGCTTTGAATGGATCGGTTTTTGAAAGCGCCTGCATATAGTCATATTCATAAGAGAACAGATACAGGTCAGCCAGCAGGGGTGCACAATTAGTACCCATTGGAATACCTATATGCTGCTGATATATTGTGTTGCCAAATTTCTCATAGATATTTTTAATGAGAAATTCAAGCAAGAAATTCAAGCAAATTCAAGCAACTCAAGAAACATGCCATGAATAGTAGAGCTAAAGAATGCTTTATGGCTTCGGACATTAATATATCTACGATCAGTTTTCTTGGACACATATATTATTAATGAACTTAGATGGTCAATAAGGTCCTGATGAGGGATTGTAGTATAGAGAGTCGAGAAATCCCATGTGGATACATGTCTGTACGGTATGTGACCTTTAGCATCAAGTTCTTCCGTAAGACATTTTGAGTTTTTCAATATCCACATACATTCAACGCCAGAGTTCTTAGAAATAATGGCGCAATACCTTTCCCAAAAATGCTTTTACCTCCTGAAGTGCCCTCGTCAATAGGGTTGAAAGAAGCTTGGTGGTGCAGCTTCTAGAACCAGCTATGAATCTAGCTTTGTATGGTGATTTATGCATTTTGGGAGTCCAGTATAGTTTTGGTATGTCGTTATGATTGGTTGAAAGACAAATACCTCTTTCCCTGAGAAACTTTTTGTGATTGTTAAATAAATTTTCCAGAGTAAATGCAGTTTGGGAGTAAGTAGACGTATTTGATGAAGATATGTCTACACTCAATTCTTTAACCAGCACCTGGTAATAGTAATATTTACATATGAATATTATATTATTCGGAGCTTTGTCTGCTGGGACTATGACGAATTTACTCTGGAGATTTGCTAGAACTTCTTGCGAATTGAGGTTTCTCAGTCTCTTTCTGGTTTTTGGTTAAGTTATACTGGTAAATATGAGTTCACTGTAATCACGTGGATGATTCCTTTGTCTTGGTACCCTTTCGTACACACAAAGCCGTCCAGAAAAAAACTGTGAGAACCAGGGCGTCTTCAGGATATTTCGAGGTGACTTCCCTAACGACGCCCTTGGGAACAGGGTAGGTTCTTCCAGAAATCTGTGCCTGTAACAATTGCTTGGAGTGTGTATTGGGGTACAGGACGGCAGGTCTACGTCCTATATTGCGTGAAAGTCAAAGGATCATATTTTGTGTTGAGGCGTCAGTTGTCGTACATGTAACGTATAGATGCCCGGATTAAATCTCACACATTCCCGCAGCGCCATCTGCACTTTCCAGTCAAAGATCCACAGCATAGTACAGTTCAGGAACGATAACTCCAAACAAAATCACAAAGCAGACTTTGGGCGAATTCCCGACTTCTAGTTTCACTTTCGTTACCGCTGATTATATCGATCTATAAAGTTTGCACAGTTTCATTTTTTAACGGGAACATTATATAGCATTCTCCGTTGATATCACAGACCAGGATGGATATAAATATTGGACGGTAAGTTGATTTCAGTCATGTAGACGTCGTATACCCGTATTTATGCTGAGCTTTGTGGCATCATGTAGACCCCGATTTTGGTCACATTTCCGGGTTGGCGTGCATTCTTCGTTCCATAATTGCGCTTCGGTTCGGGCTTGTGTTTAGTCCAGATTTAACGTTTAAGGTAGGGGATACCAAAAATCGTTACAGTACTATACGACAGGTTTTGCAAAAATTCTGACCCTGGTCTCCTCCTAATTTGATCAAATCTCCCGTAAGAGATAAGTCTGACTGAATATGGCGAATGCCTGCTCGCTCTTAGGTCAGTTAGAAAGATAATCATTCTGCTAAGGTTTTCTTGTTTTTCCTTTATCTTCATCAAGGGATTTTATTTGAACTGAAGACTGATCGACGGAAGAATTATACACATCCCATAAACTCAGAATAAAAGAGATAAAACTCTTCATTTCCTATCAATCGTGCCGGAAGCAGGCCATCGCATCATTGCACAGTTTGCTGAAGATTTATAGCACTTTCATCCGATTTTTTCGATATAACTGAAGGCGGCTTCGGCTTGCGCGAGACGCCTGTCGTGGCGTGCCTGAGCTCAACACATTTGGTGTGTTTTGTTCTGGTTACACTGTCTGCCAGTGACACACCGCGGCCGTCGCAATCCACTAAATTCTCGCCTTACTCAATATGTAGTAAATTGGCTGACCACATCTTGAGTAAACCAGATTACCTAATATTCGCCGCCACAAATAACCCACAACACCAGGTAGCCTGGCCTTTCTGCTCAAACATATAAAAATTCAGCATACATTCACACCATTATTTCGAGATGAGGCCGCCGGAGACAAGAGTCATCCCGCCCGACACCATAACGGCAAATTTCGGAGGTGGCCAATCGAACTGGCTTAGATTTTTTTCCGATAAAAATTTGAAAACGTGGTTTTGATATATTTGAGAGTCAAATATTATAGAAATATTTTACGACACGTCACAGACCATTTCTGGTCCAGTCAGGTATTACGGCCAATCAAATTCAAGTCCAGATAATAATCTTACATCCAGAAACTTCATTGGAAGTTTGTGACCTACGAATACGTAAACCGACATGTACTTAGATTTCAATACACTTTGTGTGGCCAAACCAATAACAAACAATCATAACCGTATGCAAATATAAAAGTCACGCTTTGAATATAAGTTATGCAGTTATTTGACAAACCAGATCATTCTTACTTTGCAATGATTACAGTTTGTGAATATATTGGCCTAATATAGTGTGTGAGGTTATTTACGAGAACGACCGTTGATGTGGGTGAGGGGGTTGTCAGCAAACGGAATGACGGAATAAACGTTTTCACAGCACATAATTTATCGAAAAAACACTTAAAATAATTCTACTCATGCAATAACCCAATTCATTTATAGTAGTAAGGCAATATTAGGTTTGGGTTGTAAACTAAGAGATAATAGTTAGAGCGCCCGCAATAAACTTAAAATGTATACGTTTAGGCTTGAAAACATTGGATAAACAGAAAGTTGACTGCAAATAGGCATTTATCTGTGGTTTTCTGTCTCTTTGAGGAAAGAAGCACTTAAACATGTGACAATGGCGAAAGACCGATTTCTTTTTCTTTTTTTCTTAAAGGTCACTCACTAACCACTAAACAATCACCTTACTTAATATGTAGTAAATTGGCTGAGCACATCTTGAGAAAACCCTATTCTCTAATACTCGCCAACATAAATAACCCACCACATCAGGTAGCCTGGCCTTCCCGCTCAAACATATAAAAAAATTCAGCCCATTCCACCATTTTAGATAAGGCCGCGGGTGATAGGGTCATCGCGCCCGACACCATATCGGCAAATTTTGGAGGTCGCCAATGAGGTGGTTTTGATATATTTGAGAGTCAAATATTAAAGAAATATTTTAAAGCACGCCACAGACCATTTTTGGTCCAGTCAGGTATTATGGTCAATCTGTGTTCGTCGGAAGTCAACTCCTGATAATAATCTTACACCCAGAAACTTCATTGGAGGTTTGTGACTATAAGCAGAAACGCAGAGGCGGGTGTTGTATTTCACCTTGTTTAGTGAGATTTTCTCACTGATGGCGATGAATTCAGTAAGGATGTTCATCTTGAGATAATAATCGACATTTTAATAGGTATGGATGATTCACTTGATTTGGTTATTTGGATTTGTTTTTTCAGTCGTGTTTAAGTCACTCGCTTGATGATTTTAACACGGAGCTAACCACGCTTATGTCCAGCAAGAACCCCTCGAACTTCAACGTGATGGATATTGTTACTAAATTCGTCACCGTCAATGAGACTATCTCGCCAAACGAGACGACATAGGGGAGATTGGGGTACACTGGGATATTTTTCACTGTTTTTGAAAAAAAATCTCCGCTATTATTGTCCTGTAGAGTAACCTTCGAATTCTATGCTCTAGTTATAACTAATACTTATTATAACATTATCATTCAAACAATTCTGTAATATCCACCATAGTTTTCTCCAGAATTACATTTTAAAAAGTAAAAATAGTGTCCCAGTTTGCCTCGGGTTTGTGGATCACTGGGACACCCACTGGGATGCATTCTCAGAGACCAAGAAAACTTGGTATAACAAAATATCATCTCTCAGCCCGGAAAATTTACTTAGACTGTCCCCAGTCGCCCAGTCGCCCATCATTGAACAAGTTTGTTATCATCCATCACCTAACAATTTGATCAGGAAATCACGTTTTTGATCAGGCATATCAAGTTTTGATTGACGGAACTGTTATCGGACTGCTAGATCAAGTTTTGATCAGACGGAACTGTTATCGGGCTGCTAGATGAGACCCTGTAAAAAATCTTTAGTTCATATATTGAGCTGCGGGACTATACCTCAATAATTAGGCAGTTCATACGTAAGCAAAAATAGTTGAGAGGAGTTTCTACCGTAACATGATAGTCATTAGACACTGTTCTTATATCGTATATCCCTTGTTAAATCCACTCAGCAACAATTATTGTTCACGTGTCGCATTAGTTCGTTACTATAGCAATGCAAGCGTCAGATCAGACAGTTATTAGCCAGTCACCGTACATGAATAATTTTCGCATCCATAAATGAAAAAAATAAAAATAAAACAGCTAATTATTCAGATCATATTAGCACCAAACACCACGCCATGGATTTCCAAATAAAAGCTCATTGATACATTAGGGGTTACTATTCCCCTGCCTGCACGTCTATTTCATTTTCACTCAAACGTTTGACAAATGAGACAAGGGACATGGTGCGGGCTAATAAAACCCTCAAGTAAAATTTACATCAAATGAAAGACTATTGGAAACAGTGTCTGTCATTTTATTTACGATTTTATTACACAGAGTAAACTGCAAATAAAGCATAAGATTATATGGTGGTCTGTTGTGATCATATCTAGGTCCGGTGACGTAACACTGCCTTAAAACATATTTTAAACTTGTATGCACTTTCTAATACTTGACTCAAACTTAACCCTATCTGGCCTGGGCTTTTGGGGGCCTGTCCTGGCCTGGAGGGTGGGGGAGAAATGGCCCCACTAATTATTTTTCTTACCCCTTGAGCTAGGGGACTGAAACTTTCTTCACTATACCCTTGCGCTTCATTTTGTCGTTCCGGAGATAGCGCAGAAAGTTTGGTAGGGGGGGGGGGGTGGCGAAATGGCCCCCTCAGGACAGGTAGGGTTAAGGTCTGTATACTTTGAGTTTCAACACAAACCCACTGTTCCAATGTCCATGTATAATCAAAATCGAGGAAATCAAATGCAAGATTCAAATTGACTTGATACTTATGAGTTACCATACAGAAGTTAAGTAATTTTTATCCGGTTAGAAAAAATCGCATAAATGAAATAAAAATATATTTGGATACAGTTGAAATTTGTCTTTCATTTGACCTTCACTTCTTCAGAGGGTTTACTATCAATTTAAACCTTGGTGGCAAGAATACGTCAAACTGTTCTGTTCGGTGTATCATATATGTAATTTTGTACGTCTACCGAATTCGCGGGAAATTTTATTAGAACATGTTTTACTAAATCATTTTCATTGATTTATAAGAAAAAGAGCAAGAAATAAATCATTATTTCCCGTCTCAGCTTTTTGTCGCCTAGATTTGCGAAGTTTAGTTTGCATGATACCAATCTTCTTGTAGAGAAGCAATTATTGAAATTGTATGGGTTTCTTTAATAAATAACATGGCATACAAGAGCAAACGTTTTACGTAAGAACCAGTGTCTTGGAAAAGTATTGGAAATAACCCTTTGAATCCTGAATAGAATTGCGCTTGTTTTATTTGAAAATCTCGTCTGGTTCGCGAGATATTTGTGTTAAAAATCTTGCCGACAAGAGCTGTGACTTCATCGTGGTGAGCCATAAAATGTCCTTATGCTTCTAGCTGTGTATCGGAATTCGGGGCAGCTGTCAAATTCTGGAGATTAATAGAATATAGGAGCAGTTTTGCCACTTGCCTCAACGTGGTGGGAGAGTGCAGTAACACTACAAGAGCACGAATAACGAGAACAGCACGGAAAATAGACTGCAATTGCATGGACTGCAATTGTTCAAAAACTATCTGCGGCCAAGTAATTTAGATCTGTAATTTTAAGTGATCGTTGAATAACATTCGACCATATAAACATCTTTGATGTCGAACGTCAAAACATCCCAAACATTAAACCAGAACAATATTGATTTGGCACTATGGATTATGTCATTAACAAGAAATCTAAGAGACTTTCATGTTTCAATGAATCGTTGGTGGTCAGTAACCTTGACTTTAGATCTTTTGACATCAATCTTGGTTCCCGAAATAAAGTTTCCCACTAATGCTTTCACTCACAAAATATTCGATTTTCAATGATTCTTGGACGCCGGTGACGTTGAACTTTGACCTTTAGACGACGACAAATTTTATGTTAGCCATAAGCGTATAGGTGTTCCATATCTTTCACTGTAGAAATCCGCTGACAATATTTTCAATAATTTCTTGATTCTGTGCCAAAGTGACCTTGACCGTTGACCTTTGGTCATAAATCCACTCAGAATTTATTTGATTTTCAATCTTTCAGATTGTCAGGTCACAGTGACCTTGACCTTCATCTAATTGGCCTCAATTTTAGTGCACTGCATCGACATGGCCCCATGGCTATCCTTCCGGAATTTGACATAAATTCGTCAATTTGACAGAAAGTTAAGGAATTAAATATCGAATAGACGGAGAAAAAGAAGGCGCTGTCCATAGGCGTTTGCCAGCTTTATCTGACGTAAGGACAGCAAAGAAGCCAGATTACAAATGAAATGTACGTCTTACTGGTCACAGTAATGAATGCGATCATAAAAGAGTGGAAGGGGAATTCGAGCGATATGAATGTAGATTAACATTCGATGGGTGATAGTGATTCTGATAACACATTTTGGTTTGATTAACCTGTGGCCCAAGGTACTGTTCAGCCTGACCATAATATTTTGACTGACATGCACTCATCAGGTTGAACTCCAAAGGTGCTTTATAATACCTTAACGGAAGGTTTATTAAGGAACGCCGATTTTAACGGTAATGGACGTGACTGCGAGAGTGTTACAAAATAAACTGCACAGCCGCTGTCATACTGCACAACCGCCACAATAATTTATATTCGTGCACAAAAACTATAGTTACCAATAAAACTACTGCTGTCCGCATCATCTATGAAGTGATCGCATATCTAAACCAAACTACAAAGTGCTTTGCTCAAAACGACATAAAAATAATGAGACGAAAGGCCTGTCCATCTAAAAATATTCTCGCTGACCGTATTCTGCAGCCGCACCAGTCTTTTTTTTCTCATTTTTGAAATAATTAGGTGTTGAAATGATGATTCTGTTAAAAAAAGTGAATTCATTCCATTACCGAGGAGAGAGCAGTGAAGCCGATTATCAACACCTTACTTGTAAAGTGATCATGGAATACAAGCACTCGGAAAATAATTGTCTGCTTTCAATTACATGCATAGAGTTTACGTGTAAAGGATTACCGACATGACATTTCACGTGAGAGCAAATCATTATACCGTAACCCTCTCTGACAAAAAAAAACAAAACAAAAAAAAACAAACAAAACAACAACTGTTTACAAATCATTCATACAAATTACTAAGGAGAACAAAGGTCTCGAACAAGGACACGTTCTCCTAACGTATATCCTCCTTCACCTTACTGTTCTTTAATATGAGGTACGTCGTTTATATATATTTTATTTGCTGTTGTTCTGGTATCATTCAGTTCAAGGTGCATCAGAAAACTTCAGGTTGCAATTTGCGCCATAGGGCCACCGTGTTTGTTCATTTTCATGAGAAAGCAAAATGAAATACATTGGGAATTTGACACCGATATTGGTAATTTGACAAGGGTTGATCCTACCAACTCGTCCAGTGATTAGGCAAGAGGGGTAACAGTAAATAGCTGCACTTTGTCAGTAATACATTAGCAATTCTCTTTAATCACATCCAATCCGTTCTCAGTCATGAAGCACCGGTACAAAACACACAAAGTTCTATTGCATGAAACGAAAATGAAGAGTTTTTAAAAACATATAGTGAGAAAGCTCGGAGTTTTATCTTTGAAACTGACTGGAGGATTATAAGTATTTCGTCATTTCATTCCTATTAATGAGAATTTCAACTCTAGGTATTATTGTCAAAACTGTCCTTGCAGAGACTGCTGTTCTCCTTCACTCCTTTGACAGCGTAAACCACATCAGCACGGTACACTCGTCGATGGTTAATGCAGTACCAATTGTTCGACAGGGCCCTCGGTGGCCGAGGCGCTTCGCTGCTGACCTCTAGCTTCACACCGCTGAAAAATAATTGCGTTTGTACATGCGAGATTCTCTGTTACTTATTGCATATGTTTTCCCAACAAATGAGCCCGATGGCTTCAGCTAGTTCTGTGTAAAATGTGGCACATTTATGTGTGTGGGTGTATGTTTTGGGGGTTTGGGGGTGTTGGCAGGACGCAGCCATTCTGATGATCAAGTGTGACCACCGAATGGACATAACAGAAGCTTATTATGATTCAGACACCACAATGTCGATTTTCGTGACCAAAAGGAAACCTTGTTTACAAAATCCATGATCTGGTCTACGTGTACCCAATTTTTACAGTCTTATGTTACTCGCCCTCGTTCTTTTATTAGATTAAACGAACAATGTCTTCATGTTTGTCGCATGGGATGATGTACACGGAGGCGATGAGTTAAAACTACAACAGAGGCAAATCGCATTTTCTTGTTTTCTGAACAAGGGTTTCCCTTAAATATCGCCGATTTTCATGCATTTATTTGACCCATGAAGACTAAAACTGTTAGAACTGTGATACCTAATTAAGTATGATTGTATGTGTTTTTCGGCAATCTCTTCCAAACTGACAGTTTCTTTCCGCGCTTTTTTTACTCTTTAGTGCAATATAAAATGTAAAATGTTGTTCTATACATTGCCTACATTTGGCATCCAGATATGTGAATAAGATCTGAACTAGATTAGATTAGACGCTGAAATCGTTCATGAAATGGGAGCCTGTTTGTGTTGCAATAATATGAATATCAATCCTGACGGCACAAGTTGATATCACGAGTTTGGATTCAGAATAAACTTACGTACGTCTATGTCTTTTACAATTTTGGACACAGCGTGCTATTGCGCTGGAATCATGTTCGGCTGTACAACGAGTTGATTCCGGCATGATTGTCTTGTCGCAGAAAATAAAGTGTTTTATTGGTTTCATTCCAGGCTGCGGGGACCTTGTTTGATGGAGTATCCTTCCGTCGATCAATCTCACACGGTTGGTGCTAGTTTGTGATTAGGAATCCTTAATTTGATTACAGCTACAAGGTGTCAATTGCTCTTCCTAGTAATATTTCCCGATAACTTTAAGAACAAGAAGACACAAACGAAATAAAGTAAGAGTCGTTACGAAATACTAACAAAAGATGTGGATGGGTGGAACGACTGCCCTTCGTAGTGACGCAAGTGCTACCGGCTATTCGTAACATTTCTTTATTCATTACTAGTTATCTCTCATGGATGATTGGACCAAATTAGGACAACGTTCGTTTTCAGGGCAGGGTTGGGAGACCATTTATTGTTCAGTTTCACATCGTTATCACATGGTGCCCCTAGGTCGTGGTTATAAACAAACGGTGACCCAAGTTCCCGTTCAGACGGAATCTTCGTTGTTCCAGAATTGTTTCATCTAAGATGCCTCTTTTATACAAAAGTCTGCAATGTTTATATTCTCAGTATATTGAAAACGTTTGAGAGCCAGTCATGCATACGTCTAATCTCCTCACATCTCCTTTGAACACCCAATATTCAAAAGATAATTGCCACAAAGCGTATTACACGCCCCACTGTTAACCAGTTATGCATCGCTCAAGACCAGGAGCATCAATATAAGAAGTTGTCTTCACTATTTGTGTGCCCTCCATAGTCCGTGCCCCATCACTTAATCATGAATCGTATGTAGACGTTGTTAAGTAGTTCGCATCAGATCACAAAATGTAACTAGTTTCTGTGAAAGTGACAAAAAGAATTTGATACAATTCTACAACTGCAATTCAAACAAACAGAAAGGAAATACAAAATATCTGTGCGTTAAGAGTCAACAAAAGGGACTGCATATTTATCAAACGTCGTTTTCAACGTTTTTGTTGACGACCATTGCATATATCAGACCTGGAGTTTTGCATTGGACCATCCATTCGACTCGCGACGTATCTCTGCAAGGACAGTTTTGACAATAATACCTAGAGTTGAAATTATCATAAATAGGAATGAAATGACGAAATACTTATAATCCTCCAGTCAGTTTCAAAGATAAAACTCCGAGCTTTCTCACTATATGTTTTTAAAAACTCTTCATTTTCGTTTCATGCAATAGAACTTTGTGTGTTTTCTACCGGTACTTCATGACTGGTACGGTACAGAGAGGGTTAAAGGTCATGTCATTTTCATTCCCAGAGGAATCGTCCAATATTGAGTACAATGAATGTTACAAGCGTCTAGTCCGTCATTCATAATCCAGCCGTCGTCCATTAGAGAATATCCGCGTCCATAATCCAAAGACCTATTCCATTTTCCACATAACAGTATTAGCACCAAATTCAAAAAGACAATCATAGTATACATAAACATAGGCTTGTTTCCTGCAAGAGAGAAGCGGTCAACAGTTTTCAATGATGCCGGCAAGACATCATGATGTTCAAAAATATCAAATCCGTATCGCTGATCAGTATTCTTAATCCATAATATTCGTTATAGAGTCATCTAAAAAAAGATGTATCTCAGTCACGCTTTGATTGTGACTGTTCATATGAGTACCATGAGGATCTTGAAGTACATGGGTTCATACGGCCCCTATCCCCGGGTTAAGCGGAATTAGACACAAGTTACGAAACGTAGCGCCATAGATCTTGCACGCTACGTTCGTATTTTTGCTATCAGCATGCGATATGTATCGCCAAATTTGAGAAACTTTGAGTGGAGGCGCTTGGTGGAATAGCCCTGTTTTATAAGTTTCTGCAACAATGTTTTTGTGACGTTGATTAAAATCATCACATTTAACACAGGATCTAGCAAATGCTACTAAGCGAGATATGTATACGCCATATGCAGGTCCCACTGGAATATTGCTATCCAGAAAGGGATAGTTTACGATGTCGAAATTGTAATCATCTCTTTTGTCATAAAGTCGACGAGAGAGAATGCCCGCTTCGTTTTTATAGAGATAGAGATCTAAATAAGATGTGCCTGTAGGGCTATCTGTAGTTTCCTTCAAATCCAGTGAAGGTGGATATATATCCTTCACTGCGTCATTTATATAGCGATTATCCACAGCGAGAAGATCGTCTATATAGCGTTTGGTGAATGAGAAGGAACGGGCTTTGAATGGATCGGGTTTTTGAAAGCGCCTGCATATAGTCATATTCATAAGAGAACAGATACAGGTCGGCCAAGAGGGGTGCACAATTAGTACCCATTGGAATACCTATATCCTGCTGATATATTGTGTTGCCAAATTTCACATAGATATTTTTAATGAGAAATTCAAGCAACTCTATCAACAAAGAAACATCCCATGAATGATATCTCTTGTATGTAGTCGAGCTAAAGAATGCTTTATGGCTTCCGACATTAATATATCTACGATCAGTTTTCTTGAACACAGATACTATTAATGAACTTAGACGGTATACTTGGTATACACTTCTGTGTATAGTAAGTATCTGACATCAGAATAACAGAAATTATGTTGTAGAAACTAAATGATTGCAAAAAAGATAGCATTGCCATGCACATGGCCTTCCATTGCGATGGATTACATAGTCAGGATTATCCCAATGAAACTGGGATATGCTGACAGGTGCAATTTTTATAATATTAACATTCAAAAGTAGATCTCATGTGGGTGGAGATATCAAAGTTGTTCATGTTTCAGTTGAGGGGAGGTGCCCTTGCATGATTTCGAACTGTTTCTGTAAAGCAACGTTCATATTCATATCAATATGGGAAGTATCCTACGAACAAGTCTGACAAATATGGTTACTGTGAGACGCAAACATTTGATAAAAGAAGTTACACGAAGAACTTGCAACAACGATAATTCTAAAAAATAGGTTATATTTTACCATGTTGGTTCTACCCCATAGAGAGTTCGATTAGATGACGCTCGGTGTCTGACAGGATATCATAGTCTCATCTTGAATAATCGTCGGTGAATTTCTGTAAAATATATCACTTCTCAATTTCAAACTGATACAGATAGCGACATTCAATATTTTATTCCAATATATGCTCTGTTCTAATATAACCTGCAAGCATGGATTATATCATAAAGAATATGTCCATCGTCGTTGGGATAATTCATTCTCTACCTTTCTGGCTACACGCTAACAGAAAAGGGTTCGAAAAGGGTTCTTTAAGGAGGCAGAGGGTTCTATATAGAACCCTTCTACATCAAAGCCCCTTGATGGTTCGATATAGAACCGTTTCGAGAAAAAAGGTTCGATATTGAACCCTGTAGAGAAAAAGTGTTCGATATGGAACCCTTTGGAGAAAAATTTTCTTTGGGGGAACTGCCGAACTAAGAAAGACTTCAAGCGCGTGAAATCAAAGCTGCCAGTGAGTGACCTCTTTAAGCCCCCATTTCTAACCAACTCCTGTCCGAGTGTGTACAGTTACAGACGTAAAGTTTTGAGAGGCGGTTGGGCCTACAGACCAAATCGAAGGTATGTAACAAATTTGAAAGCTATAGCTGGGAAGGTCATTCTGAAGTTATCTATATTGCAACATCCAGTGACTTGCATCAGAATGTATGTTGTACTGTTTACATGTATACGATGGGCCATGCAACTAGGGCTATTATTAGCGAGAGGACGTAGGAGCGTGAATTGGGGGGGATATATAATAGTAAGCTATTGGCTGGTGTGAAAAAAACTGTTTCAATTATTAATTATCAAATAATCAGTATATTTTGGTATATCTATTAGAAGGTTATTTTATTTGTATTATTGGAATTTTTGTCATTTATTTCACTTTTTTTTTATCTCAAATTTTCTCCCCATATTTGTGTTACTTTTTTGCAGATGGGATAAATGCTGCCGACAAGACCCTGCGGGTACATAGAAGATACTTGCCATTGATTGTACAACGACGACATAGCGGGAGAGTTATGCGGAAACAATTTAATGTGAGAGACCGCGATTGGCTTACAAGTGTTCACCAAAAGACATGTATATAGAATCCTTCAGCAACGTTCTAGAACCCTTTTAAGGATAGCTATCCCGTTAGAGGGTCAAACTTGGTCATTTTTGTTCTATTTCTTCATTCAAATATTCACTATTTTATCTAACATTTGGTAAAAAAATGAAATCAAAATTCTAATTAGAAGTGCTTCAATATTAGAATTAAAAATTTAGTTTCTGAAGCCCTGGAAAAATTAAACAGATTGGTCCGATATCCAGCTGAGAAGAGATTAACCTTTCACGCGACTGTCTCTTGTAAGTCGTTCATAGCTGCCTGAGTGTGTATAGTTTTTTAATTGACACTCAGACACCTGCCGTGAAGTGATCAACACAGGTGTGAACTTTTCCCAGCAGAACAAGTTTTAGCAAGTTTTTAAAGTTTAAATTGGATTTTAAACAACCTTGATGAATAAACTTAGTGTAATAATTATCAGAAATAAACAGGAATTCGAGTAGGTCCCATAAAAAACAGATTTGACAATAGAATTCAGGCAAAAAAGTAGAATTAATTCTTCAGATGTATAGCTGGACACATTTTTCCCGATTTCTAGCCTTTCATTTTCTTACAAAATGCGAGATTTAAACGTTTATTTCTCGAAAAGTATTCTTGCTACGTTTTTGAAATTTGGCATGCTTGTTATTTATAAGGTGATCTAGTCAACGTGATCTCACTTTTTGTAAGTTCGGCTGATTCATTTAATTATTCAACTTTTAAGACAAATGATCGTAAAATAGCACGTTTTTTTCAATTTGTTTTAGTAAAATAGCTGTAAAAACAAAACCAGGCAAAAAAAAATGAGATAAAGTTTACTAGTCGAGTTGTCTCCTGTCAAGGTGTACCATCAAAGTTGAAACAAGATCAACGTTTTCATGAAATTCCAATTATAAAATGTACGCTGTTGTTTTCATTTGAATTTTGTAAAATTGGAATATTTTCTACACAATATCAGTGTCGGTTATACGAATCATATAGTTGAAATCGCTACGATGTACGCTTTCATAAAATATATAGTTTATTATGGTTATCTTGCATATTTATTGGTATAGAAGACAAATTGTCACGGGGGTGCGAAAACTGCCGCTAACGGGACAGCTATCCTTAAAACGGTTCTATATAGCACCAAAAAGGGTTTTGCAGGTGAGATATATCATTATCCCTTCATGGTTCTATATAGAACCCTTTTTCCTAAGAGTGTATGATAATGTTGGAAAGGATCAGTATCTGTTACATGTAAGCGAGAAATGTATGCCACTCACGCCGATTCTTTACGGCGATATATTCGTCCAACTACGGCGACCAAACATACTGGGTCAGGAAAGCGACAACAATCGACAGTTTAAACCGGCTCAAGAAGTTCGGGTTAAAGTTCGATACGCATGGTGTAATGAGTGCGATCATAAAGGAGTGGATGGGGAATGCTAGCAATATGAATGAATGCATCGATGCTTGATACATTGAGTCTGATGACACATTTTGGTTTGATTAACCTGTAGCCCAAGGTACTGGTCAGCCTGACCATAATAATTTGACCGACATGCACTCATCAGGCTGATCTCCAAAGGTGCTTTATAATAACTTATCGGAAGGTTTATTAAGAAACGCTGATTTTAACGGTAATGGACGTGACTGCGAGAGTGTTACAATATAAACTGCACAGTCACTGCCATACTGCACAACCGGTACAATAATTTATATTCGTGCACAAAGACTATAGTTCCCAATAAAACTACCCCTGTCCGCATCACCTATGAAGTGATCGCATACCTTAGTCAAACTGCAAAGTGCTTTGCTGAAAACGATATAAAAGTAATGAGAAAAAAGGCCTGTCAATCGAAAAATATTCTCACTGACTGTATTCTGCAGCCGCACAAGTCTTCTTTTCTCATTTATAAAATTATTAGGTTTTGAAATGATGAAATACGCGCATTCTGGTAAAAAAGTGAATTTATTCCATTACCGAGGAGAGAGCAGTGAAGCCGATTATCAACACCTTATTTGTAAAGTGATCATGGAATACAAGGACTCGAAAAATAATTGTCTGCTTTCAATTACATGCATAGAGTTTACGTGTAAAGGATCATCGACATGACATTTCACGTGAGAGCAAATCATTATACCGTGACCCTCTCTGATAAAAAAAACCCAGCAAAAAACCCCAACAACAAATCATTCATACAAATTACTAAGGATACAAATTACTGAGGAGAAGAAATGTCTCGAACAAGGACACGTTCTCCTAACGTATATCCTCCTTCACCTTACTGATCTTTAAGACGTCGTTTGTATGTATTTTATTTGCCGTTGCTTTGATATCATTCAGTTCAAGGTGCATCATAAAACTTCAGGTTGCAATTTGTCATGAGAAAGCAAAATGAAATACATTGGGAATTTGACACCGATATTGGTAATTTGACACGGGTTGATCCCACCAACTCGTCCAGTATTTAGGGAAGAGGGGTAACAGTAAATAGCTGCACTTCGTCAGTAATACATTGACAATTCTCTCTAAATCATATCCAATTATTTCTCAGTCCAACTGCTTGTTCTTCTGCACTCCTTTGACAGCGTAAACCATATCAGCACGGTACACTAGTCGATGCTTAATGCAGTAGCAGTTGTCGGACAGGGCCGTCAGTGGCCGAGGCGCTTCGCTGGTGACCTCTAACTTCACATTCCTGAAAAAATGCGTTTGTACATGCGAGATTCTCTGCTAGTTATTGCATATGTTCTTCCAACAAATGAGCCCGATGGCTTCAGCTAGATCTGTGTAAGTTGTTCCACAGTTATGTGTGTTGGTGGATGTTTTGGGGGTTTGTGGGTATTCACAGGACGTAGCCAGTCTGATAATCAAGTGTGATCACCGAATGGACATAACAGAATCTTATTATGATTGAGACACCACAATGTCGGTTTTCGTGATCAGGCGGAAGCCTTGTTTACAAAACCTATGATCTGGTCTACGTGTACCCAATTTTCACATTCTTATGTTACTCGCCGTCATTCTTTTGTTAGATTAAACGAACAATATCCTCATGTTTGTCGCACGGCATGATGCACACGGAGGCGATGAGTTAAAACTACAACAAAGGCAAATCGCATTTTCTTGTTTTCTGAACAAGGGTTTCCCTTAAATATCGCTGATTTTCATGCATTTATTTGACCCATGAAAGACTAAAACTGTTACAACTGTTAAGTATGATTGTATATAGCTTTCGTCAATCTCTTGCAACCTGGCAGTTTCTTTCTACACGTTTTTGTTACTCTTTAGTGCAAAATTTCTGTAAAATATTGTTCTATACATTGCCTACATTTAGCATCCAGATCTGTGAATAAGATCTGAACTAGATTAAATTAGACGCTGAAATCGTTCATGAAATGGGCGCCTGTTTGTGTTTCAGTAATATGAATATAAATCCTGACGGCACAAGTTGATATCACGAGTTTGGATTCAGAATAAACTTTCGTACGTCTATATGTCTTTTACAATTTTGGACACAGCGTGCTATTGCGCTGGAATCATGTTCGGCTATACAACGGGTTGATTCCGGCATGATTGTCTTGTCGCAGAAAATAAAGTGTTTTATTGGTTTCATTCCAGGCTGTGGGGACCTGGTTTGATGGAGTAACCTTCCGTCGATCAATCTCGCATGGGTGGTGCTAGTTTGTGATTAGAAATCCTTAATTAGATTACAGCTACAAGGTGTCAATTGCTCTTCCTAGTAGTATTTCTCGATAAACTTTAAGAACAAGAAGACACAAACGAAATAAAGTCGTTACGAAATACAAAAGAAATGGATGGGTGGAACGATTGCGACGCAGTGACGCAAGTGCTACCGGCTATTCGTAACATTTCTTTATTCATTACTAGTTATCTCTCACAGATGATTGGACCAAATTAGGACAACGTTCGTTTTCAGGGCAGGGTTGGGAGACCTTTTATTGTTCAGTTTCACATCGTTATCACATGGTGCCCATAGGTCGTGGTTATAAACAAACGGTGACCCAAGTGCCCTCTCAGACGGAATCTTCGTTGTTCCAGAATTGTTTCATCTAAGATTTTATACAAAAGTCTGCAATGTTTATATTCTCAGTATATTGAAAACGTTTGAGAGCCAGTCGTGCATATACGTCTAATCTCCTCACATCTCCTTTGAACACCCCAATATTCAAAAGATAATTGCCACAAAGCGTATTACACGCCCCACTGTTAACCTGTTATGCATCGCTCAAGACCACGAGCATCAATATAAGAAGTTGTCTTCACTATTTGTGTGCCCTCCATAGTCCGTGCCTCATCACTTGATCATGAATCGTATGTAAACGTTGTTAAGTAGTTCGCATCAGATCACAAAATGTAACTAGTTTCTGTGGAAGTGATAACAAGAATTTGATAGAATTCTATAACTGCAATTCAAGCAAACAGAAAGAAAATACAAAATATCTGCGCGTTAAGAGTCAACAAAAGGGACTGCATATTTATCAAACGTCGTTTTCAACGTTTTTGTTGACGACCATTGCATATATTATATTTTAGACCTGAAGTTTTGCATTGAGCCATCCATTCGACTCGCCACGTATCTCTGCAAGGACAGTTTTGACAATAATACCTAGAGTTGAAATTGTCATAAATAGGAATGGAATGACGATATACTTATAATCCTCCAGTCAGTTTCAAAGATAAAACTCCGAGCTTTCTCACTATATGTTTTTAAAAACTCTTCATTTTCGTTTCATGCAATATAACTTTGTGTGTTTTGTACCGGTACTTCATGACTGATACGGTACAGAGAGGGTTAAAGGTCATGTCATTTTAATTCCCAGAGGAATCGTCCAATATTGAGTACAATGAATGTACCACGTCTGTGTAAAGTAAGTATTTGGCATGAGAATAACAGAAATTATATTGTAGAAACTAAATGATTGCAAAGAAGATAGCAATGCCATACACATGGCCTTCCATAGCGATGGATCACATGATCAGGATTATCCCAATAAAACTGGGATATGCTGACAGGTGCAATTTTTATAATGTTAACATTCAAAAGTAGATCTCAGGTGGGTGGCGATATCAAAGTTCTTCATGACCACGTTGAGGGGAGGTGCCCTTGCTTGATTTCGGACTGTTTCTGGAAAGCAACGTTCATATTTATATCAATATGGGAAGCATCCTAGGAAGAAGTCTGACAAATATGGTTACTGTGAGACGCAAACATTTGTTTAAACAAGATACACGAAGAACTTGCAACAAAGATAATTTTAAAAAATAGGTTATATTTTACCATGTTGGTTCTACCCCATAGAGAGTACGATTAGCTGACGCTCGGTATCTAACAGGATATCATACTCTAAGAGTCCCATCTGGAATATTCGTCGGTGAATTCCTGCAAAATATATCACTTCTCAGTTTCAAACTGATACAGATAACGACATTAACTATTTTATTCCAATATATGGTCTATTCTAGTATAACCTGTAAGCATGGGTTATATCATAAAGAATGTATCCATCGTCATTGGGATAATTCATTCTCTACCTTGCTGTCTACACGCTAACAGAAAAGGGTTCGAAAAGCGTTCTTTAGGGAGCCAGAGGGTTCTATATAGAACCCTTCTACATCAAAGCCCCTTGAGGGTTCGATATAGAACCCTTTCGAGAAAACAGGTCCGATATTGAACACTTTTGGGAAAAAGTGTTCGAGTTGGATATGGAATCCTTTGGATAAAATGGGTTCTGTGGGCGAACTGCCGACTTCAAGCGCGTGAAATCAAAGCTGTCAGTGAGTGATCTCTTTACGCCGCCATTTCTATACCAACTCCTGTCCGAATGTGTACAGTTGCAGATGTAAAGTTTTTTAGAGACGGGTAGGGACTAAAGATCTAATCGAAGGCATGTAATGAATTTGAAAGCTATAGCTGGGAAGGTCATTCTGATATTATCTATAATGCAACATCCAGTGACTTGTATCTGAATGTATGTTGTACTGTTTACATGTATACGATGGGCCATCTAACCAGAAAATGGGCGATGGAACTAGGGCTATTATTAGCGAGAGGACGTAGGAGCTTGAATTGGGGGGGGAAGGGGATATATAATGGTAAGCTAGTGGTTGGTGTAAGAGACACTGTTTCAATTATTATCAACTAATCAGTTTGAATTTTTGTCATTTATGACTTCGTTTATTTCACAATTTTTTTTCTCATATTTACTCTTACTTTTTTTTGCAGATGGGATAAATGCTGCTCCTGTGGGTACATAGAACATACTTGCCATTGGTTGTACAACGACGAAATAGCGGGAGAGATATGCGGAAACAATTTAATGCGAGAGACCGCGAATGGCTTACAAGTGTTCACCAAAAGGCATCTATATAGAACCCTTTAGCAAGGTTCTAGAACCCTTCAAAAACGGTTCTTTATAGAACCAAAAAGGGTTTTGCAGGTGAGATATACCAAGATTCCTTTACGGTTCTATACAGAACCCTCTTTCCTAAGAGTGTATGGTAATGTTGGAAAGGATCAGTATCTGTTACATGTAAGCGAGAAATGTATGCGACTCGCGCCCCCCCTTTGTGGCGATATATTCGTCCAACGACGGCAGTCAAACATACTGGGTCAGGAAAGCGACAACAACAATCGACAGATTAAACCGGCTCAAGAAATTTGGGTCAAAGTTCGTTACGCATGATGTAATGAGTGCGATCATAAAAGAGTGGATGGGGAATGCGAGCAATATGAATGTAGGTTAAATGTTTTGCATCGATGCTTGATACAAAGTGATTCTGATTACACATTTTGGTTTGATTAACCTGTGGTCAAAGGTACTGGTAAGCCTGACCATAATATTTTGACCGACATGCACTGATCAGGTTGATCTCCAAATGTGCTTTATAATACCTTACCGGAAGGTTTATTGAGGAACGCTGATTTTAACGGTAATGGACGTGACTGCGAGAGTGTTACAAAATAAACTGTACAGCCACTGCCATACTGCACAACCGCCACAATAATTTATATCCGTGCACAAAAACTATAGTTCCCAATAAAACTACCCCTGTCCGCATCAACTATGAAGCGATCGCATACCTAAACCAAACTGCAAAGTGCTGTGCTGAAAACGACATAAAAATAATGAGACAAAAGGCCTGTCAATCGAACCAGATTCTCGCTGACGGTATTCTGCAACCGCACCAGTCTTCTTTTCTCATTTGTGAAATATTTAGGTGTTGAATTGATGAAATACGCGCATTCTGTTACAAAAGTGAATTTATTCCATTACCGAGGAGAGAGCAGTGAAGCCGATTATCAACACCTTATTTGTAAACATGGTAAAGTGATCATGGAATACAAGGACTCGAAAAATAATTGTCTGTTTTCAATTACATGCATAGAGTTTACGTGTGAAGGATTACCGACATGACATTTCACGTGATAGCAAATCATTATATCCTCTCTGGTGACCCTCTCTGATAAAAAAAAGCAAAAAAAGCAACAACAAATCATTCGTACAAATTACTAAAGAGAAGAAAGGTCTCGAACAAGGACACGTTCTCCTAACCTATATCCTCCTGCCACCGCGTTGTTCATTGTGATGAGAAAGAAAAATGAAATACATTGAGAATTTGACACCGATATTGGTAATTTGACAAGGGTTGATCCCATCAACTCGTCCAGTATTTAGGGAAGAGGGGTAACAATAAATAGCTGCACTTCCTCAGTAATACATTCACATACGTTCATAAACATTAGCTTCAACGTATACATACCCGCCTGCATTGGTTGTTTGCAGTGATTGGTATGTTGGGCGTTTAAGTTGTTTTCTTTTCTGCCTCAGCTTGGTATTGGAGAATCTTTTATTTAGATACGTGAAATGCTTTGGGTGTGGACTGCTTCCGACGCATCATGATTTTTGCGATTTAGATGATCACAGATTACCCAGCATCAATAACAATATACAGGATATGGAACAATTTTAGTAAAGATAAAATCCTCTGTGTGTAAACATGTCATAATATATTCACATAATACATGTTCCTGTTGTGATTTACATGTTGACGTTGCGAACTAAGGAGAATTATTCTTTGCAACCGGTCATCATAAATCAGTACTTATCTTTCAGAGAGGCTTTTACCAGTGTCGTATATTTTTATGAGAATTCACGCCGCATACTTCAATAACCCGGCTGTTCCTATGGAAAATCCAAGTGGTGAAGGAAACTGTGAAGGCAAACAAGCAGCCAGAGGATGCTTGGTCCCCCGCCGAAATGGCAGCAATATTGTTTTAGCATTGTTGGTCTCAGGGGATATACACGAGGAAAGCAACTGCTGTTTCATAGGCGTTGGATGCGGGGTCGAATAACCAATCACTGAAGGAGAGACAGCTGGAACAGTACGCTGACATTGTCTGTTAATATCCTGATTTATCAGAGAGTTCTACAGTCTAGGTACATGTATCAGCATACAAACTTTGGGAAGAATCTGAAGTGGCGTCTTCAAGTTATTGCCCGGACACCAAATTTAGATTTGTAGGCACAAGTGTGCATCTTATGGCATATAAATACCAAATTTGAGAAGAATGCGATGAGCAGTTGTCAAATTATTGCCAGAAACAATTTTCAGATTTGTCCACAAATATACAGATCATCAAAATTTTTGCAATTAAAAATGGCCATAAGGTTTTCATCCAATCAGAGAAACCGGTATTCATTACATAAATCTCTTGATGCATCGATAATGCATACCAAATTTTACATTGAGCATTGGAGCAGTATCAGAGATAGAGATCATTAATGATTTTGCATAAATTAAAGATGGCCGCCCATCCTTCCCGCCACTCAGAGGAACTGATGTGGTTATTCATTAATGCAAGTCTCTTCATACATCGATGCTGTAAACCAAGTTACATAGAGGACACTTAAATGGTATCAGAGATAAACATCATTAATGATTTCGCATAAATTAAAGATGGCCGCCAAGATTTCTGACCAATCAGAGAAACCAAGTCTGTCATTCATCGTAAGTCTCTTGATGCATCGATGATGTATACCAAATTTTACATCGAGCACTTCAACGGAATCAGAGATAGAGATCATTAACGATTTTGCATAAATTAAAGGTGGCCGCCAAGGTTTTTAGTCAATCAGGTCCCGATTCAAAGTATCTGGATGTATCGATGATATATACCAACTTTCATATAAAACAATTGAATGGTAACCGAGATATGTATCATTATCGATTTCGCATAAATTAAAGCTAATCAGAAAAGCCTTTTTGGTAATTCATTGAAAGTTACTTGATGTATCGATGATGTATATCAAATTTCGTATTGAACAGTTGAATGGTTTCCGAGATATGGATCATTATCATTTTGCATAAAATTAAAGATGGCTGGCAAGGTTTCCACCCAATCAGGTCCCAATTCAATATGCTTCTTGTCCTTGACTTGGTAAATAAGCATACCAAATTTGGAATTCATCAGTGGAACCGTTTTCCGGCTATCTCGCTCACGAATGAACGTACGGACAGACGGACGTACAAGACGACGACAATACCGCATGGCCAAAATTGGCCGAGGGGTAAAAACATGGGTCTGTGCCTGATAAATTGAAACCTTTTGGGGTTGCAATTCATTGACAGGCGACAGAATTATACCAATATTGCGGACTACACACAGATTCCAACTTTCTACCAACATATATTGGAGATATATATGCTCAAACACAATATATGAGGGTCGGGCGAGGGCTAGTTTGCGAGATAGAGGGTGCGGCTCGGCACCCTAGGGGCGGGGACATGCTCTCCTTGAGGGTAGTGGTGGTGTGCTGACATGAAAGCCATCGAAAGCTCCCTGTACATGAACAAACGCACTGACAACTGCATGCCATCATCTGTCAGTCTGAAGACAGGCAAGGTTGAATTCAACTCAATTCAGGAAATTGATCATATGCACAGTGTGCACCCGAACTTTAGGAACTCAGTTCTAATTAATATAGTAAGTTACATGTGTGGACACAAATGGTTCGTGCAGAAGCTTTAGGGTAAATCATATGATGTGGAATGCAATTATTTGATAGCAAAATTAAAGGAAATGTTGTCCTTCATTTAAGATGACACGAAATTCTAAAACTAGGGGTTCAGTACTGTGGGGATTTCCCCGCCAGTTATTTCATATTATACTTCTGAAATAAAATATGGTTCATGCAAAAGCTTTAGGGTAAATCATATGATGTGGACTAGAATGATTTCATAGCAAAATTGAAGGCCGATTTTAACTGGAACGGACAAGAAGAAGAAACTCAGTGGCGCCACCTTCAGGCAGATGTTGCTGAAATGCAGTAGCAACCGGCGTCTTGTCGCAAGAAATGCGTATGCTGAATTTCTGGAGAATCCAACAAAGCATTTGAAAGTTATCGCTTGGAAAGAACATCGCTTGCAAAGGCATCCACGGACAGGAATGGACATGAAGAAGCGAGACCCAGTGGCGACACCTTCAGGCAGATGTTGCTGAAATGCAATAGCAGCGGCTGAGCCGGTGTCTTGTCGCAAGGAATGCGTATGCCGAATTTCGGGAGAATCCGACAAAGCATTTGGAAGTTATCGCTTGTAACGAATTCAAACTGACATCCCCGGACACAAAGAACCAAGATCCATTTTGACCCAGTGGCGCCGCCTTCAGGCAGATGTTGCTGAAATGCAATACCGACTGGCATCTTGTCGCAAGGAATGCGTATGCCGAATTTCAGAAGAATCCAACAAAGCGTTAGGAATTAAGTTATCGCTTGCGGAAAAGACATGCACGGACGTACACGGACATCCACGGACACAAAGAAGCAAGAACCATTTCAAAGTCCCCGGCCGCTTTGCGGCGGGGGACAATAATACAAACAACTCTAGGGCACATACGTTCTCCCGAAGCTCTCATAAAACCGTCTATGTAGATCTGCTGGGAATGATAGATTTTCCTAATTATTGCATAATAATTTATGCACACAGCATGCGTGTTGTGAAAAAATTAATGAGGCCGTTAACATATCAGGATGTTCCTAACGTGAAATCCCTAGTTCAACTGTATGATCCCACGTAGCAGATCATACAAAGCTTGCACAGCTGTTTTTAAGTTCATACCCCATGCACGTAAGCATCCTAGATCAAATGAACGGTGATTAAAAATTATCGGTGCACATGTATAGACTTGACTTTAGTAAGGAACCGTAGTGCGTCATTCAACGCTCCAAACGGATGACCTTGAATAATGGATACATTATTATGTCGCTTGCAATGAAAAAAAAAACATGCTGGTGTTTATTGGTCACTTAATCATCGGAACCAACTAGCGATTTTGTAATATTTTCATCTTTCATCATCTCTAAAATTTATCAATTTTCCCACACTAACCGTGCGTAAAATAACAATTTAGTACGCCTATGAAAACATTATTTCCATTCTATTGCACTATTCAAATTGATTATCAACAAAGATTACAATGAAAGGTTGAAAACATGTTTAAACTTTGACAAACTCTCTCCCCTTTTTTGGAAAAAAACTCGATGCTCCGATCTCGGTTGGCATCGTGCCAATGTCAGTGGACGAGTTTATGTGGTCTCTCAAAAAGGGAGTGATTTTGTCAGCTGAGTCAGCTTTTGGGAAATTACGTGGATTTATGCCTATTTGTGTCGCTTTGTTAATCAATTTCCCGATGGCAACAACAGTGAAACTCGAGAATGAAATTTCATCCTGTAATTCATCTGTTTGTTTTATTCGATTGGTACTTGAATGAAAACAGACTTTCCTTTTACGACTTGTGAAATGTAATCTCCTAATGAACACCTGCACTTGACATATGTACATTTCACATAACCGTGGTAAATTTTGTAATTATTGCACTGGTTAGTTTGATGGTTTGACACAAGTGTTACATAATCTCTTGTAACGTCTTTCAAATAATAGTTAAAAAGGGGATTAATGGCGCGGACGGCCCTCCGTACCTGGAAATATAAGCAGAATTTACGAAGTGATTCCTTTCAAAGGTTTGGTATGCAGTAATGCTAATTTTGCAAAGTATTTAGCCGTATTGTCCAGAAGTGGCTATTGACCAGGGGCCCCGAAATGGGGTCAGATTGATTGCTGAATTTTCCCTAAGTGATAGGCTTTCCAATGTGATTGTTCTGCTGATCGATATGATGCATACTAGACTCCCTAGGCTAGGTGCGAGTCTGTTTAATGAATACACGAGAGGTGAGAACACTCATACCAATATTCCCTGTGGCGGGCGAAGAATGATTAAACGATGATGATGAACTCTCTTTAGACGTCTGCTTCTTAACCTTTAAAGTGTGTGATGATATTAGACTGAAAATGGGTTATATTGTAACTTCTACATTGATCAGGCGAATTTTGGCTTAAAACTCTAGGAAAAACTTTAGGAATATCTTCTAAGCAAATGTGACAAAAAATCCAGTTTTCAATTCTGGAGATGAATTTTCTGAACAATCCACTCGGGAGAATATTAAAAAACTAAAGAGTGAAATTTGGACAGTGTTCTGAAAAGGCTAAATTATATATAATAGAAACATAGACTCCTTCCCAGGGTAAAGTAATGCACACATGGGGACCAATGAATCTCTCACATTTGCGATATTATTGCAGTTTGTCACAAAACCTGGGTATCACGTCTGTAAGAGAATGCTCCCCATATGCATGAACTTGTTAAATCAATGTGATCGATTGCGGGAATGCACGTTATATCTTAAATACGGTAATTTTATCTTAAACTGGTGTGCAAGGAAACGCATACGTTCGCTCCAAAATCCGACCTTTCAGGGACACTATTTGACGACATTTGGCATTTGATTTCATTATCGACGAGAGATTTTCCCTCGACATTAATGACATTAATCCACATGAATAGTTCATAACAGCTCAGCCCTCAATATTGCTCGTCTGACCTGGTTTGATCTGCAATAAATCTACTCGGCTGACGTGATTTTAGCTGACCTCTGCCTGATGTCAGTATCAGACTAAGAGAACAATGGTTAGATCGGACAGTTGACCTCCATTGCACAATAGAGCTTGTGATAACGTTATTGATTGATTGAAATTGCAGTTTAAGGGCCGCTTCCCGTACGGATTTCGCAGCCCATCAACTCAATGTTTTATTTTAATTACACGTTACATTTCTTAGTTTGTTAAAGATGTTTACAAGCGCTGTATAATCAAATAAACAAATAAATAAGTAAATAAATATATAAATAAATAAATAAGTAAATAATAATAAATGGGCGGATGGAGATATAAATAGAATACAAGAATTGTCTATGTACAGGTTCATCGCTTGGTTTTTGATTAGGTTATATTGGTAAGTATGTGTTCATTGTATATTATAGTCGCGTGGGTGATTCCTTTGTCTTTGTACCCCTCTGTACACACAACGCCGTCCAGAAAAAACTGGGAGAACCATAGGCGGGTTCTTCCAGAAATCTGTGCCTGTAACAATTGCTTGGAGTGGGTATTGGGGTACAGGATGGCAGGTCTACATCCTATATTGGTGAAGGTCAAAGGATCATATTTGCATTAGACAATCGTTACATCGGTGGCATCTCAGGTGTGGCACATCTGAGATGCCACCGATGTAACGATTGTCTAATGCAAATATGATCCTTTGATAACGTTATCATCCGTATAATGCTATTTATACTGACGTGACGAACACAAAGGGTCAACTGCAATCAATGAACAATATGGTGAAAGTTTTATTGTTGATGGCTTCTTAAAACCTTGTTCCCCAGAAGTCCATTTGTCGTGAATACGTAAGAACTTGACCTTTCCCTGACAGCAATGATCACACCTTATTATCAAGTTGAATGTTGTTTTCATCAATGGTTTCAGAATAACATTTTAACGGATTTATATCCCCCAAACATGGATTTTTCCATATCATTCTAGACAAACAACAGCAACTATAATGAGATGAGACCGACTATATCAATGCTATATATTGGGGGAAAAAACTTGTTACGTGGGTTCCTGGCTTAAAGGAGAAGAAAATATGTGACTAATGTATACAATGAATGAAAGATCTATCTCCCCCGTATCCGAGAATGTAAGCAAATACTTTTACGATTTTTTCTACTCGATTAAATCGGCGTTCAACCTGCGCATCGTTGTCTCTCAAGCGTGCCGCCATTTTGGCTCGGGTCGTCTAAGCGTGTGACGTCACCCGGGCCTCGCCGCTCTCTAGTGGAGAAGGCGAAAATATAATGATATTGCATGGAGATATATTACACACCAAGCCTTTCTTATATTGGAATGATTACAATTTGCCAGGAATGGGAACCGAATGTCGTGATATGACTGAAATAGTGTTGAAAGACAAATAAACTCACTCCAATTTATTGCATCAGCCTCACTGTGCAAAAGTTATTCTCTGATGCGTTTGAATTAAAATCTTGCCGTCCGACGTTATGCACCCACTGTTGCACCCACTGTTTCAGTGCAATTGGTTTCAACATTGGGAACCGATGGAATGGCACGGTCTTTGGAAGGTTTGTATTCCCGATTCTGTTAGAATAGCCAAACGTCACAGACTGCGGGATGATGGCCGTGTATTTGCGGAATATTGGCACACTACCACCATCAAATAATAGCAGTATACACAATATACTCATGCTCAAAAACTACAGTTCCCAATAAAACTACTCCTGTTCGCATCACCTATGAAGCGATCGCATACCTAAACCAAACTGCAAAGTGCTTTGCTGGAAACGACATAAAAATAATGAGACGAAAGGCCTGTCAATCGAAACATATTCTCGCTGACAGTATTCTGCAGCCGCACCACTCTTCTTTTCTCATTTGTGAAAAATTAGGTGTTGAAATGATGAAATACGCGCATTCTGTTAAAAAAAGTGAATTTATTCCATTACCGAGGAGAGAGCAGTGAAGCCGATTATCTACACCTTATTTTTAAGGTGATTATGGAATCCAAGGACTCGAAAATAATTCTTTGCTTTCAATTACATGCATAGAGTTTACGTGTAAAGGATTACTGACATGACATTTCACGTGTGAGCAAATCATTATACCATGACCCTCTCTGATAAAAAAACAAAAAAAAACAACAAATCATTCATACAATTTACTAAGGAGAAGAATGGTCTCGAACAAGGACACGTTCTCCTAACGTATATTGTTCTTCACCTTACTGTTCTTTAATATGAGATATACTGTATGCCGTTTGTATGTATTTTATTTGCTGTTGGTTTGGTATCATTCAGTTCAAGGCGCATCATAAAACTTCAGATTGTAATTTGCGCCATAGGGCCACCGTGTTGTTCATCGTCATGAGAAAGCAAAATGGAATACACTGGGAATTTGACAAGGGTTGATCCTACCAACTCGTCCAGTGATTAGGGAAGAGGGGTAACAGTAAATAGCTGCACTTCGTCAGTAATGCATTGGCAATTCTCTCTTATCACATCCAATCAGTTCTTAGTCCAACTGCTTGTTCTCCTGCAATCCTTTGACAGCGTAAACCACATCAGCATGGTGCACTAGTCGATGATTAATATAGTACTAATTGAGGGACTTCTCTGATTTGGGGATGAAGTTCGGGCATAAATGATCTAGTTTTATGTATGAGGTTCACAGAGCGCTGGAAAAGAATTGCGTTTGAGCCCGATGGCTTCAGCTAGATCTGTGTAAATATGCTGCAGGTATGTGTGTGGGTGTGTGTTGTCGGGAGTTGGAGGTATTGGCAGGAGACAGCCATTCTGATAATTAAGTGTGATCACCGAATGGACATAGCAGAAGCTTATTATGATTGAGACACCACAATGTCGGTTTTCATGACCAGAACGAAACCTTATTTACAAAATCTATGATCTGGTCTACGTGTACCCACTTATGTTACTCGCCCTCGTTCTTTTATTAGATTAAGCGAACAATGTTTTCATGTCGCGCGGCATGATGTACATGGAGGTAATGAATTAAAACTACAACACAGCCAAATCGCATTTTCTTGTTTTCTGAACAAGGGTTTCCCGTAAATATCGCTGATTTTCATGCATTTATTTGATCCATGAAGACCGAAACTGTTAGAACTGTGATACCCGATTAGGTATGATTGATATAGTTTTCGGCAATCTCTTCAAACCTGACAGTTTCTTTCTGTGCGTTTTCTGATTCTTTAGTGCAATATTTCTGTAAAATATTGTTCTATACATTGCCTATATTTAGCATCCAGATCTGTGAATAAGATCTGAACTAGATTGAATTAGACGCTGGAATCGTTCATGAAATGGGCGGTTGTTTGTCTTTCAGTAATATGAATATATATCTTGACGGCCAACGTTGGTATTACGAGTTTGGATTCAGAATAATCTTACGTACGTCTATGTCCTATACAATTTTGGATACAGCGTGCTTTTGCGCTGGAATCATGTTCGGCTATACAACGGGTTGATTCCGGCATGATTGTCTTGTCGCAGAAAATAAAGTGTTTTATTGGTTTCATTCCAGGCTGCGGGGACCTTGTTTGACGGAGCATCCTTCCGTCGATCAATCTCACACGGGTGGTGCTAGTTTGTTATTAGGAATCCTTAATTAGATTACAAGGTGCCAATGGCTCCTCTGAGTAATATCTGCTGATAAACTTTAGAAACAAGGAGACACAAGCGAAATAAAGAAAGAGTCGTTACGAAATACTAACAAAAGGTGTGGATGGGTGAATCGATTGCCCTTCGTAGCGACGCAAGTGCTACCGGCTATTCGTGACATTTCTTTATTCATTACGAGTCATCTTTCACGGATGATTGGACCAAATTAGGACAGCGGTCGTTTTCAGGGCAGGGTTGGGAGACCTTTTATTGTTCAGTTTCACATCGTTATCACATTGTGCCCCTAGGTGGTAGTTATAAACAAACGATGATCCAAGTGCCCTTTCAGACGGAATCTTCATTATTCCAGAATTGTTTCATCTAAGATGCCTCCTTTATACTGAAGTCTGCAATGTTTATATTCGCAGTATATTGATAACGTTTGAGAGCCAGATGTGCATACGTCTAATCTCCTCACATAAAACACCCCAATATTCAAAAGATAATTGCCACAAAGAGTATTACACGCGCGTTAACCAGATATGCATCGTTTACTGTCACTCAAAACCGCGAGCATCAATAAGAAGTTGTCTTCACTATTTGTGTGCACTCCCTAGTCCGCGCCTCATCAATTGATCATGTATAGTATGTAAACGTTGTTAAGTAGTTCGCATCAGATCGCAAAATGTAACCAGTTTCTGTGGGATTGATAAAAAGAATTTGATACAATTCTATAACAGCAACTCAATCAAACAGAAAGGAAATACAAAATATATGTGCGTCAAGAGTCAACGAAAGGAGGGTGATAGGGTTATTCCGCCCGACACCATATCGGCAAATTTCGGAGGTGTGCAATGATGTGGTTTTGATATATCTGAGAGTCAAATATTAAAGAAATATTTTAAAGCACGTCACAGACAATTTTTGGTTCAGTCAGGTATTATGGCCAATCAATGTTCGTCGGAATGCAACTCCTGATAATAATCTTACACGCAGAAACTTCATTGGAGGTTTGTGACCATAAGCAGAAACGCAGAGGCGAGTGTTGTATTTCACCTTGTTTAGTGTGATTTTCTCATTGATGGCGATGAATTCAGTAAAGATGTTCATGTTGGGATAATAATCGACATTTTAAAGGTATAGATGATTCACTTGATTTGGTTGTTTGTATTTTTTCAGTCGTGTTTAAGTCACTCGCTTGATGATATTGACACCGAGCTAACCACGTTTATGTTCAGCAAAAACCTCTCGAACTTCAACGTGATAGATGTTGTTACTGATTTCGTAACCGTCAATGAGACTATCTCGCCAAACGAGACGACATAGGGGAGATTGGGGGTACACGGGGATATTTTTCTTTTTTTTTTAAATCGCCGCTATTATTGTCCTGTAGAGTAGGCTTCGAGTGCTATGCTCTATTTATAACTAATACTTATTATAACATAATCATTTAAACAATTCTGTAATGTCCACCCTAGTTTTCTCTAGAATTACATTTTAAAAAGTAAAAATAGTGTCCCAGTTTGCCTCGGTTTTGGGGAACACTTGGAAACCCACTGGGACAATAATCAAAATTCAATTTAAATCAAGTATATACTGTTATGTTTCATCAAAATTTAGGAGATTCAACAGTGATAGCTAAGTTATGACACATAAAATGTTTCTCGGAGACCAATAAAACTTGGTATAACAAAATATCATCCTCTCGGTCCGGAAAATTTATTTGGACTATTCAAAAACAAGTTTTTTTTTCCCCCAATCACCGATCAGTGAAAAAGTTTATCATCCATCACCTAACAATTTGATCAGGAAATCACGTTTTTGATCAGGCATATCAAGTTTTGATTGACGGAACTGATATCTGACTGCTAGATCAAGTTTTGATCAGACGGAACTGTTATCGGGCTGCTGGATGAGACCCTGTAAAAAGTCTTTAGCTCATATATTGATCTGCCGGACTACACCTCAATTATTAGGCAGTTCATATACGTAAGGAAAAATAGTAAGTTGAGAGGAGTTTCTACCGTTCTACCGTAACTTTATAGTAATTAGACACTGTTCTTATATCGTATATCCCTTGTTAAATCCACTCAGCGACAATTATTGTTCACGTGTCGCATTAGTCGTCCTTATCCGAATTTGTTCGTTACTATAGCAATGCAAGCGTCAGATCAGACAGTTATTAGCCAGTCATCGTACATGAATAAGTTCCGCATCCATAAATGAAAAAAAAACCCCAAAAAACCCCAACTAATTATTCAGATCATATTAGCACCACGCCATGGATTTCCAAATGAAGCCCACTGATACATTAGGGGTTACCAGTGTATTCCCCTGCCTTTTCCCATGATATAAATCACTGCAACTTTTCACAATACCGTACGTCTATTTCATAATGTTAACAGGCAAACGTTTGGCAAATGAGACAAGCGGCATGGTGCGGGCTGATAACATATTTAGATATTGCTGGCAAGAATACGTCAAACTGTTCTGTTCGGTGTATCAATATATGTAATTTTGTACATCTACCGAATTCGCTGAAAATTATATTAGAATATGTTTTACTAAATCCTTTTGATTGATTTATAGGAAAAAAAGAGCAGGAAATAAATCATTAGTTCCCGTCTCAGCTTTTTGTCGCGTTGACTTTCGAAGTTTAGTTTGTATGATACCAATCTTCTTGTACAGAGGCAATTATTTGTATTGTATCGGGTTCTTTTCATAAATAGCATGGCATACAGGAGCAAATATTTGCGTAAAGACCAATGCCTTTGTTTAACGGTAAAATGATCACAGGTCGAAATTATTGGAAATAACCCTTTGAATCCTGAAAGAAATTGAACTTGTTTTATTTGAAAATATCATCTGGTTCGCGAGATATTGATGTTAAAAGTCACAAGAGCCGTGAATTCACCGGGTTGAGTCATATAATGTACTGTATGCTTCTAGCTTTGTATCGCAATTCGAGGCAGCTGTCAAATTCTGGAGATTAAGAGAATATAGGGTCATTTTTGCCACATGGTTTAACGTCGTGGGAGAGTAGTAACACTACAAAAGCACGAATAACGAGGACAGCACGAAAAGTAGACGAAATTTGCATGGACTGCAATTGTTCAAAAACTATCTGGGGCGAAGTACTTTAGATCTGTACTTTCGACCATATAAATATCTTTGATGTCGAACCTCAAAACATCCCAAGACCGAAAGCAACTGCCATACCAAAGATTAAACCAGAACAAGATTTTTGCCGTATTTGGCACTATGGATTATGTCCTTAACAAGAAATCTAAGAGACTTTCACATTTCAATGGATCGTTGGAGGTCAGTAACCTTGACTTTAGATCTTTTGACATCAATTTTGGTTCCCGACACAAAGTTTCCCGCTAATGCTTCAACTCACAACATATGCGATTTTCAATGATTCTTGGACCCCGGTGACGTTGAACTTTGACCTTTAGACCACAACAAGTTTTATGTTTACCATAAGCTTATAGGTGCTCCATATCCTTCACTGTAGAAATCCGTTGACAATATTTTCAATAATTTCCTGATTTTGTGCCAAAGTGACCTTTGTTAATAAATCCACTCAGAATCTATTTGATTTTCAATCTTTTTTCAGATTGTCAGGTCACAGTGACCTTGACCTTCGTCTTATTGACCCCAATTTAAGTGCGCTGCATCGACATGGCCCCATAGTTATCCTTCCTGAATTCTCAGAATAGGTCGCTAACTCTTTCATACATGAAATGTGGGTTAAATGTTTTGCATCGATGCTTGATACAAAGTGATTCTGATTACACATTTTGGTTTGACTAACCTGTGGCCCAAGGTACTGGTCAGCCTGACCATAATATTTTGACCGACATGCACTGATCAGGTTGATCTCCAAATGTGCTTTATAATACCTTACCGGAAGGTTTATTGAGGAACGCTGATTTTTACGGTAATGGACGTGACTGCGAGAGTGTTACAAAATAAACTGCGCAGCCACTGCCATACTGCACAACCGCCACAATAATTTATATTCGTGCACAAAAACTATAGTTCCCAACTACTCCTGTCCGCATCACCTATGAAGCGATCGCATACCTAAACCAAACTCCAAAGTGCTTTGCAACGACATAAAAATAATGACTAGGCCTGTCAATCGAAAAATATTCTCGCTGACCGTATTCTGCAGCCGCATCAGTCTTCTTTTCTCATTTGTAAAATAATTAGGTGTTGAATTGATGAAATACCCGCATTCTGTTAAAAAAAGTGAATTTATTCCATTACCGAGGAGAGAGCGATGAAGCCGATTATCAACACCTTATTTGTAAAGTGATCATGGAATACAAGGACTCGGAAAATAATTGTCTGCTTTCAATTACATGCATACAGTTCACGTGTAAAGGATTACCGACATGACATTTCACGTGAGATCAAATCATTATACCGTGACACTCTCTGATAAAAAAAAGCAATAAAAAAACAACAAATCATTTAGACAAATTACTAAGGAGAAGAAAGGTCTCGAATAAGGATACGTTCTCCTAACGTATATCCTCCTTCACCTTACTGTTCTTTAATATGAGGTATACCGTATGTCGTTTGTATATATTCTATTTGCTGTTGGTTTGGTATCATTCAGTTCAAGGTGCATCATAAAACTTCAGGTTGCAATTTACGCCATAGGGTCACCGCGTTGTTCATTGTCATGAGAAAGCAAAATGAAATACATTGTGAATTTGACACCGATATAGGTAATTTGACAAGGGTTGATCCCACCAACTCGTCCAGTATTTAGGGAAGAGGGGTGACAGTAAATAGCTGCACTTCGTCAGTAATACATTGACAATTCTCTCTAATCATATCCAAACAGTTCTCAGTCCAACTGCTTGTTCTCCTGCACTCCTTTGACAGCGTAAACCACATCAGCACGGTACACTAGTCGATGCTTAATGCAGTACCAATTGTCGGACAGGGCCCTCGGTGGCCGAGGCGCTCGCTGTTGACCTCTATCTTCACACCGCTGAAAAAATAATGGCGTTTGTACATGCGAGATTCTCTGCTAGTTATTGCATAAGTTCTTCCAACAAATGAGCCCGATAGCTTCATCTAGATCTGTGTAAATTGTGCCACAGTTATTTGTGTGGGTGTATGTTTTGGGGGTTTGGGGGAATTGGCAGGACGCAGCCATTCTGATAATCAAGTGTGATCACCCAATGGACATAACAGAAGATTATTTTGATTGAGACACCACAATGTCGGTTTTCTATGATCTGGTCTACGTGTACCCAATTTTTACAGTCTTATGTTACTCGCCGTTGTTCTTTTGTTAGATTAAACGAACAATATCCTGATGTTTGTCGTACGGCATGATGCACACTGAGGCGATGAGCTAAAACTACAACAGAGGCAAATCGCATTTTCTTGTTTTCTGAACAAGGGTTTCCCTTAAATATCGCTGATTTTCATGCATTTGTTTGATCCATGAAGACTAAAACTGTATACAGTTTTCGGCAATCTCTTGCAACCTGACAGTTTCTTGCTACGCGTTTTTTATTTACTCTTTAGTGCAATATTTCTGTACAATATTGTTCTATACATTGCCTACATTTAGTATCCAGATCTGTGAATAAGATCTGAACTAGATTAAATTAGACGCTGAAATCGTTCATGAAATGGGCGCCTGTTTGTGTTGCAATAATATGAATATAAATCCTGACGGCACGCGTTGATATCACGAGTTTGGATTCAGAATAAACTTACGCACGTCTATGTCCTATACAATTTTGGACAAAGTTCTATTGCGCTGGAATCATGTTCGGCTATATAACGGATTGCTTCCGGCATGATTGTCTTGTCGCAAAAAATAAAGTGTTTTATTGGTTTCATTCCAGGCTGCGGGGACCTTGTTTGACGGAGCATCCTTCCGTCGATCAATCTCACACCGGTGGTGCTAGTTTATGATTACGAATCCTTAATTAGATCACAGCTACAAGGTGCCAATGGCTCTTCTGGGTAATATTTCCGGATAAACTTTAGGAACAAAAAGACACGAACGCATAAAGGAGTCGTTATGAAATACTAACAAAGTGTGTGGATGGGTGGAACGATTGCCCTTCGTAGTGACGCAAGTGCTACCGGCTATTCGTGACATTTTTTTTATTCATTACGAGTTATCTCTCACGGATGATTGGACCAAATCAGGACAACGTTCGTTTTTAGGACAGGGTTGGGAGACATTTTATTGTTCAGTTTCCCATCTTTATCACATGGTGATAACGTTTGAGAGCCAGTCGTGCATACGTCTAATCTCCTCACATAAAACACCCCAGTATTCAAAAGATAATTGTCACAAAGAGTATTACACACACCACTGTTAACCAGTTATCCATCGTTTACTATCACTCAACACCACGAACATCATTTTACGAAGTTGTCTGCACTATTTGTGTGCACTCCCTAGTCGACGCCTCATCAATTGATCATGTATAGTATGTAAACGTTGTTAAGTAGTTCGCATCAGATCACAAAATGTAACTAGTTTCTGTGGGATTGATAAAAAGAATTTGATACAATTCTATAACAGCAATTCAAGCAAACAGAAAGGAAAAACAAAATATCTGTGCATCAAGAGTCAACAAAAGGAACTGCATATTAATCAAACGTCGTTTTCAACGTTTCTGTTGATTTAAGCTTTGATGACGATTGCATATATTATATATCAGACCTGAAGTTATATATTGAGCCATCCATTCGACTCGCCACATATCTCTGCAAGGACAGTTTTGACTGTTGAAATTGTCATAAATAGGAATGAAATGACGATATACTTATAATCGTCCAGGCAGTTTCAAAGATAAAACTCCGAGCTTTCTCACTATATGTTTTCAAAAACTCTTCATTCTCTTTTCATGCAATAGAACGACTGGTACGGTACAGAGAGGGTTAAAGGTCATGTCATTTTAATTCTCAGCGGAATCGTCCAATATTGAATACAATGAATGTACCACATATGTGTATAGTAAGTATTTGACGTGAGAAAAATCCCCCAGTATGTTGTAGAAACTAAATGATTGAAAATAGATAGCATTGCCATGCACATGGCCTTCCATTGCAATGGATCACATAATCAAGATTATCCGATAAAACTGAGATATGCTGACAGGTGCGACTTTTTATTGTTAACCCGACCTGGCCTGGGGGGCCATTATGGCCCCCCTTACCAAACTTTCTGCGCTATCTCCGGAACGACGGAAAATAGAGTGCTGAAACTCCCGCACTTTATAGTTTATCATATTGGGGTCATTTTGAGCCCATTTGCATAACCCACTGAGCAGAGAATCATGGGTAAATTCAAGATGGCGGCCACGTGGTGTACCAGAAAAGTGATGTTTTTGTCACATTTCTTCAAAATTTCTGCTTTTCCGCGATGAAAGGTGGGCAAAAACTATTTTATTTCACATCACATTAATATTTACTAATTTATCATGCTGTTTTTGCGGAGAAATTGCATAAATAAAAAATTCGGAAAATCCGATCGAAAAATCGACCAAAAATGCCGTTTTTGAAAATGACGTCACTGTGACGTCATCAAAGCGGCCATCTTGGATTTTTTTTACATTTTCTGGTAGCGCTTGACCCAAGGATATAGTGTGGTAAGTTTCAGCCCCCTAGCTCAAGGGATAAGAAAAATAATTAGGGGGGGGGCCATTTCGGCCCCCCCAGGCCTGGACAGGTCCCCAAAAGTCCAGGCCAGATAGGGTTAACATTCAGAATTAGATATCACTTGGGTGGATTTTCAAAGTTTTTCATGACCAGCAGAGGTGGTGCCCGTGCTTGATTTCGGACTGTTCCTGGAAAGTAACGTTCATATTCATATCAATATGGGAAGTATCCTAGGAAGAAGTCTGACAAATATGGTTACTGTGAGACGCAAAGATTTGTTTACAGAAGATACACGAAGAACTTTGTAACAAAGATAATTCTAAAAAATAGGTTATATTTTATCATGTTGGTTCTACCCCATAGAGAGTTCGATTAGCTGACTCTTGGTGTCAACCAGGATATCATACTCTAAAAGTCTCGACTTATATATCCGTCGGTGAATTCCTGCAAAATATATCACTTCTCAGTTTCAAACTGATACAGATAACGACATATTTTATTCAATATTTTATTCCAATATATGCTTTATTCTAATATATGCTGTAAGCATGGGTTATATCACAAAGAATGTATCCATCGTCGTTGAGATAATTTATTCCTTGTCTATGATAATGTTGCAAAGAATCAGTGTCTCACATAGAATTATCTCCTAACATTCTCATGTGTTAACAATAGAAAAATTTCTGTAGGCTGGATAGCAGGATAGCCGTCGTCAATAATATAATTTCCCCGTCAATAATCGAAAAACCTATTTTGTATGACAGTTCGCACCAATTCCCAAGGGGAATGTGATAAAAATAATAAGAAACACAAGTTTCCTTCAAGAGAGAAGCGGTCAATACCTTTCAATGATGTCAGCAAGACCTGATGATGTTCTTTACATAAATCCTTATCGCTGTCCATTATTCTTTTTTTCCAATATGGATAAATATGTTAACCCGTTCATAAACATTAGCTTCAACGTATACATACCCGCCTGCATTTGTTGTTTGCAGTGATTTGGTATGTTGGGTGTTTAAGTTCTATTCTTTCCTGTCTCAGCTTGGCATTGGAAAATCTTTGATTTAGATACGTGAAATACTTTAGGTGTGGACTGCTTTCGACGCATCATGTTTTTGCGATTATTTTTTTGCATAAGTTTGTGCATAAATAACAATATACAAGATGTAGAACAATTTTAGTAAAGATAAAATCCTCTGTGTGTAAACATGTCATAATATATTCATATAATACATGTTCCTGTTGTGATTTACTTGTTGACGTTGCGAACTAAGAGGAATTATTCTTTGCAACCGATCATCGTAAATCAATACATATCTTTCAGAAATGCTATTACCAGTGTCGTATATTTTTTATGAGAATTCACGCCGCATACTTCAATTCCCATGGAATATAAAAGTGGTGAAGGAGACTGAAGGCAAATAATACAAGCAACTCTAGGGCATATACGCTCTCCCGAAGCTCTCATAAAACCGCCTCTAGATCTGCTGGGAAAGATAGAGCTTCCTAATTATTGCATATTAATTTATGCACACAGCATGTGCGTTGTGAGACAATTAATGATGCCGTTAACATATCAGGATGTTCCTATCGTGAAATTCCGAGTTTAACTGTATGATCCCGCGTAGCAGAGCATACGAAGCTTGTACAGCTGTTTTTAAGTTCATACCCCAATGTACGTAAAAAAAATCCTAGACAATTCTTAAGCATCCTACATCAAATGAACGGCGATTAAAAATGATTGGTGTACACGTATACACTTGACTTTAGTAAGGAACCCTAGTGTGTCATTCAACGCTCCAAATGAATGACCTTGAATAATGGATACATTGTTATGTCGCTTGCAAAAAAAAACAAAAAAAACCCCCCAACATGTTGGTGTTTATTGGCCACTTAATCATCGGAACCAACTAGCGATTTTGTAATATTTTCATCTTTCATCATCTCTAAAATTTATAAACCTTGGGAAAAATAACGATTTAGCACGCCTATGAAAACATTATTTCTATTCTATTGCACTACTCAAATTGATTATCAACAAAGATTACAATGAAAGGTTGAAAACATATTTAAACTTTGACATTTCTCCCCCTTTTTGAAAAAAACCCCTCGATGCTCCCGTCTCGGTGGGCATTGTGCCAATGTCACTGAACGAGTTTATGTGGTCTCTCAAATGGGGAGTGATTTTGTCAGCTGAGTCAGCTTTTGGGAAATTACGTGGATATATGCCTACTTGTGTCGCTTTGTTAATCAATTTCCCGATGGAAACAACAGTGAAACTCGAGAACGAAATTTCATCCTGTGATTCATTTGTTTGTTTTATTCGATTGGTACTTGTATGAAAGCAGACTTTCCTTTCCTCATCCGACTTGTAAAATGTAATCATCTAATGAACGCCTGCACTTGACATATGTACATTTCACACAACCGAGGTAAATTTTGTAATTATTGCACTGGTTAGTTTGATGTTTTTGACACAAGTGTTACAGAATCTCTTATAACGTCTTTCAAATAATAGTTAAAAAGGAGATTAATGGCGCGGACGGCCCTCCGTACCTGGAAATATAAGCAGAGTTTACGAAGTGATTCCTTCCAAAGGTTTGGTATGCAGTATTGCTAATTTTGCAAAGTATTTAGCCGTATTGTCCAGAAGTGGCTATTGGCCAGGGACATTGCACAGAGAGCAGGGCCCCGAAATGGGGTCAGATTGATTGCTGAATTTTCCCTAAGTGATAGGCTTTCCAATTTGATTGTCCTGCTGATCGATATGATGCATACCAGACTCCCTAGGCTAGGTGCGAGTCTGTCTAATGAATACACGAGAGGTGAGAACACTCATACCAATATTCCCTGTGGCGGGCGAAGAATGATTAAACGATGATGATGAACTCTCTTTGGACGTCTGCTTCTTAAAGGAGAAGAAAACATTTGACTAATGTATACACTGACTGAAAGATCTATCTCCCCCGTATCCAAAAATGTAAGCAAATATTTTTTGCGATTTTTTCTACTCGATTAAATCTTCGATCAACCTGCGCATCGTTGTCTCTCAAGCGTGCTGCCATTTTGGCTCGGGTCGTCTAAGCGTGTGACGTCACCCGGGCCTCGCCGCTCTCTAGCGAGGAAGGCGAAAATATAAGGACATTGCATGGAGATATTACAAACCAAGCCTTTCTTACATTGGGATGATTACAATTTGACAGGTATAGGAACCGAACGTCGTGATATGACTGAAATAGTGTGGAAAGACTAATAAACTCACTCCAATTTATTGCATCAGCCTCACTGTGCAAAAGTTCTTCTCTGGTGCGTTTGATGTAAAATCCTGCCGACCGACGTTATACACCCACTGTTTCAGTACATCTGTTGAAATGTCTCGGTCTTTGGAAGGTTTGGATTCCCAGTTCTGTTAGAACAGACAAATGCCACACAATGCGGTATGATGCCCGTGCATTTGCGGAATATTGGCACACTACCACTATCAAAATATAACAGTACACAATATATAAACCTGCAGTCCCGAGAGTTTCTCATACTTTAACGTACAGGGTGGAAGTTTAGTATGAGCCCGACTGACGTCACACAGCGATGCGCACAATATGTTTTCGGCATTTCTGATTGGTTAAAATAGACGCAAGTCCTTGTAATGGCGGCACTTATGAATCTGTCCACAGGCTCCAGTTGTTGATGTTTCTATATAAATAGATCGGCGGTAAAAAATCGTAAAAAATATTTGCTTACATTTTTGGATAAGGGGAAGATGGATCTTTCGTTCAGTGTATATATTAGTCACATGTTTTCTTCTCCTTTAACCTTTAAAGTGTGTGATGATGTTAGACTGAAAATGGGTTATATTGTAACTTTTGACTTAAACCTCTAAATGTAGAAATATCTTCTAAGCAAATGTGACAGAAAATCCAGTTTTCAATTATGGAGATGAATTTTCTGAACAATCCATTTGACAGAAAATTAAAAACCTAAAAAGTAAAGTTTGGACAGTGTTCTGAAAAGGCTAAATATTATATAATAGAAACAGCTCATACATGTATCACTATTACCATGCAGATATGAGTTTTCGTTTGCTATGTTCAGATAGAGTTAGGCCGGATTCTGATCTACCCTGGGAGATTTACCAAATTACAGAGTCCTTCCCAGGGTAAAGTAATGCACACATGGAGACCAATGAATCTCTCACATTTGCGATATTATTGCAGTTTGTCACGAAACCTGGAGATCACGTCTGTACGGGATTGCTCTCCATATGCATGAACTTGTTAAATCAACGTGACCGATTGCGGGAATGCACGTTATATCTTAAAGGCGGTAATCTTATCTTAAAACTGGTGTGCAAGGAAACGCATACGTTCGCTCCAAAATCCGACCTTCCAGGGACACTATTTGACAACATTTGGCATTTGATTTCATTATCGACGAGAGATTTTCCCTCGACATTAATCCACATGAATAGTTCATAACAGCTCAGCCCTCAATATCGCTCGTCTGCAATAAATCTACTCGGCTGACGTGATTTTAGCTGACCTCTGACCGATGTCAATATCAGACTAAGAGAATAATGGTTAGATCGGACAGTTGACCTCCATTGCACAATAGAACTTGTGATAACGCTATCATCCGTATAATGCTATTTATTCTGACATGACGATCGTAAAGGGTCAACTGCAATCAATGAACACCATGCTCCGTGGTGAAAGTTTTATTGTTGATGGCTTCCTTATACCTTGTTCCCCAGAATTCCATTTGTGTTGAATACGAAAGAGCTTGACCTTTTCTTGACAGCAATGACCACACATTATTTTTCAAGTTGAATGTTGATTCCAATGGTTTCAGGATAATATTTTAACGGATTTATATCCCCCAAACGAGGATTTTCCCATCTCATTCCAGACAAATAACAGCAACTATAACGAGACCGACTATATCAATGCTATATATTGAATAAAACTGTTACGTGGGTTCCTTGATTAAAGTAGAAGAAAACATGTGACCAGTGTATACACTGAATGAAAGATCTATCTCCCTCGTATCCAAAAATGTAAGCAAATACTTTTTGCGATTTTTTCTACTCGATTAGATCGGCGTTCAACTTGCACATAGTTGTCTCTCAAGCGTGACGCCATTTTGCTTCGGTTCGTCTAAGCGTGTAACGTCACCCGGGCCTCGCCGCTCTCTAGCGGAGAAAAAACTGTAGATGGATGGACGGACGGACGGATGGATGGACGGACACCGGACAAGAACGAACGCACGCACACACACCAAAACCTAATCAGATGAGGAAGCTATCCCAATGAAGCTTCCATCCTAGTTTGGTGAAATTCCGTCAAGCAGCTCTCCTGATATCTTGCAGACAAGGTCTGTATATACATGTACAAGTAGGTGGATGGACGGACGAACAACGGACGAATGCACACACAAAAACCAAAACCTAATCAAATGAGGGGCTATCCCAATGAACATTCCACCCAAGTTCGGTGAAATTCCGCCCAGTAGTTCTTCAGATATCTTTTAGACAGGGTCTGTATATACATATGTATGTACAAGTAGATGGACAGACGGAGGGACACCGGACATGGTCGAATACAAACACACGCACACACACACCTAATCAGATGAGGGGGCTATCCCAATGAAGCGTCCATCCAAGTTTGATGAACTTATGTCCAATAGTTCTCCAGATATCTTGCAGACAAGGCCTGTATATATATGTGCCAGTAGATGGACGGACGGACACCAGACACGGACAAACGCATGCACACACACCAAAACCTAATCAGATGAGGGGACTAATCAAATGAGAGGGCTATCTCAATGAAGCTTCCATCCAAGTCTGGTGAAATTCTGTCCAGTAGTTCTCAAGATATCTTTTAGACAGGGTCTGTATATACATGTAGAAGTAGATGGACGGACGGACGGACGTATGGACCGAAGGACACCGGACAAGAACGAACGCTCGCACACACACCAAAACCTAACAAGATGAGGGAGCTATCCCAGTGAAGCTTTCGTCCAAGTGTGGTGAAATTTCGTCAAGCAGATCTCCAGATATCTCGCAGACAAGGTCTGTATATACATGTACAAGTAGATGGATATATGAGAAAAAAGTGTGATTTTCAGATATATGACCACCAGTTTGAATTTGACCAGCAAATCTGGATCTTAGGGATGTGTACGTAGAATAAAACTGGGGGAAGGTATTTAGGCTGTGATTAGATATCTCTGTTTTTTAAAAAAATAAATTTGACTGATGAGGTAAGAATAATGCCTTGAACTATATGAGCAACATGTAAAAGTGTAATTATCAGGTGACCCAATATGGCTGCTATTTCGAGTTTTATCATCAAATCTTGAGCTGAGGGACATATAAATAGATTCAAAATGAGCTTAATCTGTTAGGCTATACCTAGATTTGAGAAATTTGCACATTCAGCTAAGAAGAATGCCTGCTATATGAACAACCTGAAAAAGCGTGATTTATGATCCCGCATGAGCTCCCTTTTGAATTAACGCATGATGGTTAATCACTAGAATTATGGAAATGGCTAACGATTAGTACAATATAATATTTCAAAACCGTGGAAATTACAAGCGTCTAGTCCGTCATTCATAATCCAGCCGTCGTCCATTAGAGAATATCCGCGTCCATAATCCAAAGACCTATTCCATTTTCCACATAACAGTATTAGCACCAAATTCAAAAAGACAATCATAGTATACATAAACATAGGCTTGTTTCCTGCAAGAGAGAAGCGGTCAACAGTTTTCAATGATGCCGGCAAGACATCATGATGTTCCAAAAATATCAAATCCGTATCGCTGATCAGTATTCTTAATCCATAATATTCGTTATAGAGTCGTCATCTCAAAAAAGATGTATCTCAGTCACGCTTTGATTGTGACTGTTCATATGAGTACCATGAGGATCTTGAAGTACATGGGTTCATACGGCCCCAGCCCCGGGTTAAGCGGAATTAGGCACAAGTTACGAAACGTAGCGCCATAGATCTTGCACGCTACGTTCGTATTTTGCTATCAGCATGCGATATGTATCGCCAAATTTGAGAAACTTTGAGTGGAGGCGCTTGGTGGAATAGCCCTGTTTTATAAGTTTCTGCAACAATGGTTCTAGATTTGCATTCATTCTTGGGATACCACGAAAAGTTCAACAGGGCACTAAATTTCTGAACACTCTACCAGAAATGGTTAACCCACACTGCTTCAAACAATGGAGAAAAAATAAGAAAAATATTGACCGTACATATCTACTATTCTATGATGTCATAATTTTACGGAGGCATTTAGCAGTATATTTTGACAATTTTCATACCTGTCTTTATTACGTATTCAACAAGAACTGTATGTGTTTAGTATAATATAGCAAAAACGGGAACATTTGAGTTCAGGTGGTTTTATTGAATAAGCTTCAAATCTCATTATGTACTCAATTTTATGGCAATCAAGTGATACACACACGAATGGATGCCATATGTTTATAATTAGAATGGTGAATCACCAATTTGTTTTCATTTATTATCTTTTGTTGTCCTAATAAATAACTACTGAAATAAAAAAACCTTTACAAATGAACGTCCTCTACTTGTTTATTACATGACGTGGCGTAAAATCTAGACAGTTTTTAATAATCTATGCGATATACATAATCCAGTGTCCTTGTTGGATGTAGAGTGAGTGAGTGAGTGAATAGGGTTTAACGTCGCTTTCAACATTTTTTCAGCTATATCACGACGGGGAAGGGAAGGGAGGGGAGGGGAGGGGGAGGGACAGGGGCACCTACTTGTAACAGAGCAGATCTAATGCTGCCATTTTATAGTGCTGTCCCACTGAAATATCATGCCGTATGTTGGCTGTAGAATGTATACTACAGCTAAAGAACGCTGCATAATGATTACCGTCTGCAAAGTAGCGTATAATATATGCGGGTTCATACTGAATGCCGGGACTGGTGCCTATATTGCATACTCTTCAACCAGCGTCCTTCTATATGAAGCTGATAGATGTATTGATGAACGTGTCCACTCCGCTGAGTAAATTTTGCTGATCCAATTTGCTCATGCTGTAGAAAATGCCAGACGTCAGATCCGACATTCAATAAATATTCAGCCGCCGTTGATAAAAGATGTTCCGCGTCCCTGATCGACAGATCTATTTTGTATGACAGATATGACCAATTCAAATGTGTATGAATTAAAAATAATAACAAGAGTTCAATTGAACCCAAAATACGCCCGTAAAAAAAATACAGTCGATAAACAACATTTTTATCTGCTGAATGTTGTTATAGACAAAGGTTAATAATACAAATGAACCTACCTGGACTGTATGTTGTTTGTATTGTTGCAACAGTCCTAATACTGTACATGTATAAGCCATCATTGTTGTATACAGTGGTGTAGGCAGGTTTGGAAATCAGGTCGGGGGGGGGGGGTGGTACATAAGGGCCTGGAGCGGTATTTGTAGGAGCAGGTAGAACTCCAGTTACTCTAACTCTGCAGGAGTCCATATTCTCCCACCCTCGGTTATGCGCTGATGTAAGTAGGTGGCAAATAAAGATTTCAGACCATAATCAAGGGGAGTGTTCAAGAACTGTCGAATCAACTCGAGAAAAGTTCATGCACATGTGCACTTGGCACCAATCATGTGTACCTAATTTCAAAGAATGCAATGAAACCCCTAGGACGAGTCTCATTCACGAGAACTGTAGGTGCCAAATAAAAGGATTCCAGACTAAAATCAAGAAGTATAACTCAAGAAATCGTCGAATTGGTACTGATCATGTGTACCAAATTTCAGAAGAATCCATTGAAAACTCTGGGACAATTTGCATTCACGAAGACAGTAGGTGCCAAATACAAGGATTTCAGACCAAAATCAAGGGAAGTAACTCAAGAAAACGTTGAATCAGGCAGAAAGAGGTTCATGCACAATCTACACATGATACCGAGCATGTGTACCAAATTTCAGAAGAATCAATTGAAAACTCTGGGACGAGTTGTGTTGACGAATATAGTAGGTGCCAAATACAAGGATTTCAGACCAAAATCAAGCGAAGCAACTCAAGAAAACGTCGAATCGGGCCGACAAAAGTTCATGCACATCCACACATGGTACCGATCATGTGTACCAAATTTCAGAAGAATCCATTGAAAACTCTGGGACGAGTTGCGTTGACGAAGACAATAGGTGCCAAATACAAGGATTTCAGACCAAAATCAAGGGGAGTAACTCAAGAAAACGTCGAATCGGGCCGACAAAAGTTCGTGGACATCTACACATGGTCCCAATAATGTGTACCAAATTTCAGAAGAATCCATTGAAAACTCTAGGACGAGTTGCATTGACGAAGACAGTAGGTGCCAAAATACAAAGATTTCAGACCAAAATCAAGGGGAGTAACTCAAGAAAACGTTGAATCGGGCCGAAAAAAGTTCATGCACATCTACACATGGTACCGATCATGTGTACCAAATTTCAGAAGAATCCATTGAAAACTCTGGGATAAGTTGCGTTGACGAAGACAATAGGTGCCAAATACAAGGATTTCAGACCAAAATCAAGGGAAGTAACTCAAGAAAACGTTGAATCGGACCGAAAAAAGTTCGTGCACATCTACACATGGTACCGATCATGTGTACCAAATTTCAGAAGAATCCATTGAAAACTCTGGGATGAGTTGCGTTGACGAAGACAATAGGTGCCAAATACAAGGATTTGAGACCAAAATCAAGGGGAGTAACTCAAGAAAACGTCGAATCGGGCCGACAAAAGTTCGTGGACATCTACACATGGTACCGATCATGTGTACCAAATTTCAGAAGAATCCATTGAAAACTCTAGGACGAGTTGCGTTGACGAGAAAAAGTTAACGGACGGACGGACGGACGGGCGGACGGACGGACGGACGGACGACGCCATACATACGTCCCGTCAAATATGAAGGGCGTATAAAAATACAAGATGATTTCCACATAAGCTTGAAGCTTATTAAATGTTCTTTACATAAACTCCTAACTGCTGACTATTGTTCTTTATTTAAATGAATTTCCAAGTCGTTTCCAGAGTATGTATGCATCTTAGTCACGCTTTGAGTGTGACTTAATCATTTTCACCACCTGGTATTCAAACGGCCCACAGCCCGGGTTGAGAGGAATTGGACACAAGCTGTGAAACAAATAGCCAGAGATTTTTCTCGCTACGATCGTACTTTTCCGACAGTGTACGATATTTATGACAGAATTTGAGAAAATTTGAATCGAGGCGTTTGGTGGTATATTAGTTGTTTGACAGTTTCTGCAATAATATTCATATCATTTATGTAGCAGGCATTGATTGAAATCGTCATAGTCTGCGCAAGTTCTAGCAAATGCTACCGGACGAGATATTTATAAACCGGAGGCATGTCCTTCAGGAATATTGCTATATCCAGAAATGGGCACTTAACTATGTCGGCATTGTAATCCTCTCTCTTCGTATGGTGGACCCGAGAGAAACCCTGTTCATTCGTGTAAAGTTATCGGTCTAGATATGATGTTCCATCTGGGCTATCACTTGATTCCTTAAAATCCAGTGAAGAGGGTTACATATCCTTCAAACCGTCGCTAATATATGCATTATCCAGTTCTAAGATATCATCTAAATAACGTTTGGAGAATGAAAAGTAAGGGCTTTGGAATGGTTATCTTTTGAAAATTTTTGCATATAACCATTATGATCCACAGCTATATGAATTACATACGGCACAGTCATCGTGTGCCAGTCGGTAACTTGGCAATGGTCACATAGTTGTTATGTGCGTCGTGTCTGTGAAGTCGGACTCATAACGGATGCTCGTAACTCTGCCAAAGGATCAGACTGCCCAGGACTTGACTAAAGACTGCTGATTTATGAGTAACCACGATACTTCAAATAAATGTCTGAGGACCTCCTAATGTACATGTCTGTTTCAGGGGAGTGATCAAAGCTGTCCATCGGAGATGACCTTATCTTTATGAACAGGATGTCCGAGAGATCGAAACCTTGGGAATCAGAGAGAAACGTCACGCCAAAATCACCCATCCCATGAAATACACTGTTTAATCAAATCGTATTTATCTAAATTTGGCCAACACTGTGATAGTCTATTTCATTCTGAACCGTCCAGGAAACCGATCGGAATATCCTAGGAGCAGTTATTCGTGGAATTGGTGTTCATAATAGCATTAGATAAATGGGAAATTCTAATTTTGAATGACAGATAATTATTTGAAAATTCACAAACCACGGCGTATCGGTTACAGGTGCGAAAGATTCATTAGAATACCTAGAGTAGTAGCTAGTAAATATTTAATAGCCACAATGCCTCCAAGGATTCATTGGAAATTAAATAATATCTCAACACCAATTGAATTAATCTGAGGGATATCAGGAAAGACTCTTTCGGGATGGGCAAAAATATAAGCCATGGCGTTAATATTACCCCACACATATCATTGATGAATGCCCTCATGCTCAACAGAAATATATCAGTATCGGTAACTATTGGATGTGTTGACGATCAGAATAGATATACAATCGAGCCGAACAAGATAATATAGCTTTTAATTTCTTATTGTCTACCGGTCTCGATTAGCATTGAGTTCGTTTCATTCGATGCTTGAGGTAAATACACAAGATTATACAGATAGTTGGACATGAGAGTCAATGTGTATCACTGACAAGCTCCCAGATTGCCTACAAGATATATGGATACATCATTATAGCCCGAGAGTGGTTGCAATTCAAGAAGTCTCGGGAAAAGAAATGAACAGCATCGTTGTATCCCATAATTACTACATGCGATAATTAGAGGGTTAATGGAAAGAAACATAATTATTTTCAGAAACCAGATTACGATATTTATAAGAGACAAACAAGAGGAATAAGAGGACTAAACTCTTGAAGTGTATGAATAAATCTGCTGCTACCGTGGACACTAATTTTTCTCCGTATGATGGCGAATGATTGATAAACAGATAAACGAGTACTTATAGTCCGACTAGTCTTCCCTCCTACTCCCTGTTAGTCCGGTGACTTAAGTCCAGATTTTCACTTTATCGTGACAGAGTAGAATAAAGCACCGATAACAATATCAGAAGGGGTGCCCCCGATTTCGGGGCTCCGGAGGCAATATGTGGTCCATTAGGGGCCCGGGGTCATTTTGGGCCTATAAATGGCAATATTTATCTCAACGATTTTTATAACATCATATATTCACTATCCTCTAGGGTTGGAGTCTGAAAATGTTCACACTAACAGTGTTGGTAAAGGTCTAGCGAGAAATGCAAAGTAAAGTTAAGTATACAGTAAATATTAGAAAACATTCGGATATAACTGACTCAGATGGCACGGTAGCCCCTCACAGACCTTTGCCAAACTGGATCAAGTTGGACCAGATCCTTATTCATGAAATAAATTCGTTGAGGCTACCATACAATGCAGCCCGTGACTGGACAATGCATATCAACCAAGTGGAATGTGTCACTCCAATATAGCCTTTGACTTCCATCCACCCATTTTTGAATATGTTATTCGAGATACCTGTTGCTGAAGATGAAGTGGCGGCGCCAATGCCAAAACTATGGCCGACCAAAGAGGATCATTGCCAATTAAAGAGATTTCGTTTTTTACATGAACTGAGAAATAGGCAGCTGTAACGGGTGCACCTTCTGGAAATTGGAACAGGGGGCCCGTCCTCAGATGTGAAATATGTAAACGAAAATAAACACGGATTGCTCGAACAGGACAATATCTAACATTATGATGATATAAACAAATGAACTGGTTTATGGGATATGCTATGTTTGAAGTTGCGGATAATAATCTTCATGCCTTGTAATGGGCCAGACTGATCGGAGAAAGGGACATCGTTGTATTAAAGAACATTGATATTGCTATCATGTTCTGGACGAACTGTCAATTCACTGACGCGTAAATTCTACCAAGAACATTGCTCGTCAAAAGAATGACATGGATACAGTGTTGGGTATAGCTATCAAATATCTTATGAAGGATATCCTCAGTTATGGCCAACCTGGTATCCGGCTGACCGTGTAATTGAAATTTGAAACAAGTAAATCTTCCTCAGGTTAGGTTCTTAGCACCGGTTTCGGCCCGATTGGATTCATCGGTGTTGGAAAAGTAACCTCCTTTGCCGCTGGATTTACACATGCTAATTTACATGTAAGGAGCAGGAAAGAATCCAGTTGGCAACATTTGACAACCGTGGCATGTACGATAACCTGAAGTTTAATCCTCCGAAACAGATTTGGTTTTTAGTAGCGATAATCAGTATTGAGGATGGGGTGCTGGTGACCATATTGGATATCTGTATGAAAAAATAGCCAATAACCTTCATGCGTGCTTGATTGAGTCAATTGTAACAGAGCTACATGTACAGAATCCTCTCGATGAAGCCTTTATAAATATATAAGATATATATTAACATGTATACAACACACACATACATGTGTATCATACTGGATCATATTGGATATTCATCAGGTAATAAAGTTTCCAATGATCGTTATTATTTTCTTGTTGTGATATTCATGCTTGTAGAAACGCAATCTGGTGTAAAAATGCGATTCAAGTTGACAAATAATCGCCAACAGGAGTCTACATTATATATTATGGCAGCCATATTGGGACTATGCAAATAAGGGCCTTCCACCTCCTGTAGAAATGGGCACCCCTTCTGAGATCATTCCTTATGTCCAAATGAGCCTCTATTCAAAATATGGTATATAAATGGAATATATTTATTCCAGTCGGTCACGATCTTGACCTTAAGCCACCGGACTATGAGCTTGATCTACTACAGTGAACGAATGTCCTAGCCCTACCAAACTTTCAACGCTATCTCCGGAACGACAAAATAATGACAGCGGATACTCCGAGACTTTATAGTTTTTCATATTGGGGTCATTTTGAGCCAATTTGCATAACTCCCTGCCCAGAGGATCATATGTAAATACAAAATGGCGGCCATGTGACGTAAAAAGTGCTGTTTTCGTAATTTTTCATCAGAATTCCTGATCCCGCAAAGAAAAATGGTCAAAATGTTTATTTCATATCAGATTAATATTTACTAATTTATCATGCAGTTTTGCGAAGAAATTACATAAATAGAAAATTCGAAAAATCTGCCCGAAATATCGACCAAAAATTCCTTTAAACCCGGCGTGACTGTGACGTCATCAAATCGGCCATCTTGTATTCTTTACATTTACTGGTAGAGCTAACCCAAGGGTATACTGTGTTAAGTTTCAGGTACAGGAAAGGAAAATGGCCGAAATGATTCACCTCAGGTCTGGACAGGTCCCACAATGCCTACTGATCAGTACGGTTCCGATACACTCAAATGGTGGAATAGTGGAGTAAGCCGGAGTACCCTGAGAGAAAAGCCGCCCGACGGCGCCGTAGTAACTGGCAAACTTTCACACATGCACCAACGGGGCTCGAACCAGTACTGGTTCAGCGGTGTGAGGCTAGCGATCACCAGCGAAGCGCCTTAGACCACATGACCACCAAGGGTTGCCCCACTGAGACATGAGCAAGCTCAGAATGGAGATGTTTGGATATTTTCTGGACAATATGGTTGCATATATCTTGAAGAAATTTCCCTTCGTATGTAAAATATGATAGCTTTAACCAAAGCGATTTCAAGATATCTCAATTCGGTGGATTTGATGCTAAATCATATTGAAAAATCGTGTTAGTTAAGGTGTAATATGTTCGTAATATAGAAATATGTCTAAACGCTTGGAATGCCCTCTAAGGGTGTAGTTCGCCACCATTCGACACATGATCCCACCAACAGAAAATTATGACAGCTACATGTAGTTGTTCGGATTGATCGAGTATCGGACTGCAGTTTTAAGCTTATTAAAATAAGCAGATTATACTGGACAATAATGGACAACACCAGGTTATAAATTGCGCTCGAGTTGATATGACTGCAGACCGGATGGTTCATATCCTTCATCGCGGAATGACTCGAGTGAAGTATACGCGGCATAAGATTCAGCGCTTCAGATATAAGTTCGACCTATATTGATGAACAGGTTGATCATAAAAACGTCCTTCAATAAACAACAAATCGAAAAAACCTAAAAAGATAACAGCTGCAACAGTTTGATGCATTTGTGCGAATATTCGGTAGAAATGGTCAATTGCGAACTAATAGTTGATTACTGAAGAAGTTTGTATAAAAAAAATTAACGTTGTCAACACATTTGTCCTAGACCCGAACTTGGGTGAGTACAAACCTTCCTATATAATACAGCGTAAAACTCATACGGTAACATGGTCTGGCCATGGAATGTCATCCCACACACGTGTGTGGTATGAGTGCGTGCGACGCAGGTGGCCACTCAATTCTCTTGACACGTGCTAAAGGCATGATGCGAATCCCATATTAACTTGATTATGGAATGAAAATTCCCGCTCTCGAGAAAGAAAATAATGCCAATATCGCCTCGGTTGGGGTGTATTTTTCTTCTTTCGATTGGGAATCTCAATATGGGATCCTCTTGATCCAGGAATTTCACTAATGTCGACATTTCATGTGTCCTCGATACAACCAAAAGGGAGAAACTGACATCGATCAAAATTGACAGTTCCCCAGTGTTTTGTGAGTGCAAGGTAACATATCTTAGAAGCTTACTCCTCTGATCCTTTGACCACGAATACCTATCAACAGGATTTTTTTATTTATAAACACATTGATGCCCTAAATTAATATGACCATAATTTTACCTTTGTCCTCGTGGATCGTCGCAGTGCGAAGGCAAACAGTCAGCTCTTGAAAGGCTTATGCAATCAGTTTGCGATATGGGTCACTTGGCCTACATGGCAGCACAAGTTGATAACAAATGTCAGAAGCTGGCCTTGGCCTTGACCTTAGACACACTAAACAAACGAAACTCGAAAATACAACTTCCATTTTCTGGCAAAATAAGGAATTGACTGTCATGAAACAATGAAAGGATATTGAACGCTAATTTGTCCTCCTTTTGGCGTTAATTACGAAACGATCAGACGTGAGCTTGACATTTAGTGTCACATAATATAAAAAGTGTCATAGATAATTTTCCTAAAACGGTAAGCTGCAGGAATCTATTTTTCAGCTCAAATTCAGGTATGACATCGTTGAATTGTCAACCTGACATTCATATTGATTCTTATGTTAAAGCTCTTCACATTTAATTTTTGCGATAACCGAGGTATAATTCGAAAACTATTGGACATTCGAACTTGAAATTTGCATATTAATGTAGGCCACTACATGACGCAATAGAAAATTAATAAAGTTAAACAGCGTATCAGACTGAATACGAGATATTTTCAAAACCACTAATTTTACGCATGATTAAGGCAATATATATGTGGTGGCTCATTAAATGTCAAGTCTATAAAAATGATCCTTTTGGATATATCAAAAGCTAACAGTTTTGATTTGTATGGGTCATTTCCCTATGACTCACTTTACTTAATATTATAATTGCCATTCCTTACGCAGAGGCTAGCATGCATAGTCGTATGATCCGGATATCGCAGCCTCTCCATTTTACCTCTTGTTTTCTTATTTTAATTTTTCCTTTGTTTTTCATTTTATTTAATGAACAATCCAGTGCGCCTTTATAACATATATTCAATTAATGCGAATTTGTGAATTTTATGGTTGAACGGTCGCGGGATCGAATCTGGACTGGGTCGATCATTCTTTTCTTCTACATTTTAATATTCCTGCACACAGTTAATACTTTTACAGCGAAAGGAAACATTTGGTGAAAGTCATGGAAAAGTAGTGTCATTGTAGGCCTACCAATAATGTTTCGTTATCAATATTTTTGCGAATACAAGCAGCGAAATACAATAATTGACGCGTACTAACGATGTGGATACAATAACTTTGCGTAGTGGATTTGTGAATTTGTCTAACAAGAAATCATGGAGAGGATTGTTTTGCCTGTTAAGCCATGCATTGTGAAACAGGGTGCCCGTACAACATCTTTCCCGAAAGATTCAGGATCGATTTCTGGTACATGTTAAATGTCTAGCATTTAGCCGCACTGTCCAGAAAACTCAGCTTGGTGATCAAGTGGTTTTGAATGCGGATACATCTTTTTAGCTTGTATTTCTCTACTTGATAGGTTGCAGATATTTTCTCGCTCATGCCATAATACTAGGACTTCCTAGACTGGCGATCGCATTTGTGTAATAAATACCTGTGAAGAAATACTCATACAAATGTTGCAGGGAGAAATCGCAAGCAGAGAAATGTAGAATGTTCACTTTAATAAAACTGCTTAACTTGAAAACGAGTGGATTGAGAGTCGAAGCACAGAACTAAACGTAACGTACTTATTAAATGGAATGAAGCGTTGGATATGCAGATGCATCAACGTTTAATTGTCACTCTACTAAATATTTGCAACGTCTCTTGCATCATGAATCACAGTAAGGCGCATCCCACGCTATCGCTGCCGAAAGTGGAAGGACTATGCAGACCGAATAAATCTTTTTTCCCCAACTGAAACCGTGGAAGGTATTCTTTCTAAAATAGCTTGCGCAACTAAACGTTCATTGGGCTCAATAGATAGCTAACACAATTCAGGGTTAGTACTTAGATCTTAGATGAATTAGAACTAGGTTAACTCTCAGAACGAGCATATTATCAACATAAACGCATATAAGTCAACTTATAGCCCATCACTACTCGTTATTGCCCGCACAGGCTGATTACGATTATTATTATCTGATTACTTTCGATAGATTTTAGATACAATTAGTTTTCAGACTTGTGATTCAACGCGCGTATCGACAGACCCACACATTGCACGGTAACCCCTAATAGTAGACCAGCCACCCAACCCAAAGATGGTTAGAAAACTTTTTGATGGCATCGCGTTTTAAAAGCTGTCATCCAGGCTTAATCAACTCTACATGGTGTGCAGATAACGATGTGACCGGATGACATTCTCACTTTTGACCTTTAAAGTCATTTTTGAGGTCAAATAAGGATAAAGCATCTATTTTTGCGATATCTTCGTAGAGGAAGATTGATTGCGACTGATTTTTTTAACTTGCTTCATTTTTGTTCTGGTCTTACTTACTGGTGATTTGCATATTCACAGATGCAATGGATTATGGGACATTTCAACACTACCAGACCTTGGGGGGGGGGAAGCATTGTGGCCCCCTTCCCAAACTGTCTGCCCTATCTTCGGATCGGCAAAAAATTGGGAGCTGACACTCCATGGCTTTGTAGTTTATCATATTGGGGTCATGTTGAACCTATTGGCATAGCTTCGAGCAGAAAATCATTGGTAAATTCAAAATGGCGGTCATGTGGCATATCGGAAGAAATGTTGTTTCCGTCATTTTTGGTTCAAATTCCTACTTTTCTGCGAGAAAAAGGGGACAAAAAGTATTTCATTTTACATCAGATGATTATTTACTAAGTTATCATGCAGTTTTTGTGAAGAAAACACAAATAATTTTTTGGGAAAAATCGTCCCCAAGAAGGTTTTTTTGGAAATGAAGTCACTGTGACATCATCACGTGGCCTTGTTGGATTTTGTAAACATTTTCTCATAGAGCTTGATCCAATGGTATAGTTTGGTAAGATTCAGCTCCCTAGCTCGAGGGACAAGAAAAACATTTAGGGGGAGCAATGACCCCAAATTAGTGAGCCAAACCAGAAAGATGGCGGCATCGTTTGTTAAAAGCATAATCAACTCTACATGGTGTGGGGATTGAGATGTGATCAGATGACATTCTCATTCTTTACCTTGAAGGTCATTTTTTGGGTAATGAAGGTCAAGAGATGTCAAATACGGATAAGTCGACTATTTTTTTTCAATGTCTTCGTATAGGAAGAACACTTACCACATTATGGTTGGTAATATTTGATTAGGTGATTTGTGTATTCACGGATACAAAGCATTATGTGAGAATTCAATATAGCATCCACCTCTGATCCCCTTGCTATGTGTAAGTGTAGTGCCCCATTGATCTGGTTCTAATCCCCCATCCGCATGATCGAAACTTCAAACTTATCAGTTTTATAGCTCAACTGACAAAATTGTCCGTCAACAAAGGAAATATCTGATGGCGCTCATGATTGTTGGACAGGACCGGACTGTGACCAGCCGGAAGCTACACACAGAAACAGTTGTTAACATATATGGTATTGCTCTTGTACAAGTAGCTTGTCTACCAGTCAGATGCAAGATAAAGTGGTTTAGATATTCTTTTTGGAATTCCATAAAAATGGAGGGAGATGGGTACCCGTTTTCGTAGTCAATGGTCAGGATAATTACCTTTTACCAGGTGTCCCTAGCTGTTTGTAGTTAGATGGTCAGGAATATTACCCTTGACTAGGTATTCCTCTTTGCAGTCAGATGGCCAGGATAGTTACCCCTTATCAAGGAACTGGCTTGTCACCTAACCATACCAAGGAGGCCTTAGCTTAATTTTGTCAGAAAAGTTAAACAGAATTTGATGATCAGACAATTACATATGGTAATTGCTGGATGATTTCACCATTGAATGAAACAAAATTTTCAACCAGGGTCATAGAATTCAACATTATACAGCGAAGTTTGCCATGAAGAGATGCATGTAGTCACTCTTTTGCGACGGGTTTACCAGTTGATAGCTGAAGACAGATTGAATTGTCAGTCTGGTAACCGCCAACAAACAATCCTCGATGTGGCCTCTGGTACCACCAAATGCTTGGCGACTCTTACAAGCTCTCGTTGAATCAGAAGAATTTACTATAACGGAGAATAACTCATTTGTTTAATTGTTCATGAGGTGTCCACACCAGCCAACATTAAAATGACTCAAGCGCTATTCGATTCATGGATCGAAGAGGAGGGATGATACCATAGTTCTGTTAACTTGAAATCGTGCATGTGAGATGTAAGCGACGCCAGACCTATTAGACCTGATGCCACCGTACTATGACTAAATTTTTCTGCCACGTACCAGTTCTAGGAAATCTGCTGACGAATGTGTGAAGATTACAAAAGCGCTTTAAGGTTTGCCCATATAGCAGTCTGAAATCCGGTGTCGTGAGTGATAGATGAAGGGAGGGGTAAAATTTTGAATTCTTGGGGCAAGAGGCCTTATATGTTTCAACAAGTCTGCACAAAAGCCGTTGCCGGTATGCGAATTAGTACAGGTTTACGATCAAAAAAATTGCATGTTATTTGAGATAAGAAAAATGTTCCATATTGGACTAAATCAACGATTAACCAAATTTCTGAGGACATCTCATGGCCACCATTTGAAATCCATGTGTGAACCGTTACACCTAGGATTATGTGAAGTTCACTGCAATTCAAATAAGGGATAAGTTCCTAATGAAGGAAGGGTCACACCAGAAGCTGTGTCCTCTCCCACCAGGCCTGGTAGGTTTAATGTCTTACTTACTGGTGATTTGCATATTCACAGATGCAATGGATTATGGGACATTTCAACACTACCAGACCTTGGGGGGGAGGGAAGCATTGTGGCCCCCTTCCCAAACTGTCTGCCCTATCTTCGGATCGGTAAAAAATTGGGAGCTGACACTCCATGGCTTTGTAGTTTATCATATTGGGGTCATGTTGAACCTATTTGCATAGCTTCGAGCAGAAAATCATTGGTAAATTCAAAATGGCGGTCATGTGGCATATCGGAAGAAATGTTGTTTCCGTCATTTTTGGTTCAAATTCCTACTTTTCTGCGAGAAAAAGGGGACAAAAAGTATTTCATTTTACATCAGATGATTATTTACTAAGTTATCATGCAGTTTTTGTGAAGAAAACACAAATAATTTTTTTGGAAAAATCGTCCCCAAGAAGGTTTTTTTGGAAATGAAGTCACTGTGACATCATCACGTGGCCTTGTTGGATTTTGTAAACATTTTCTCATAGAGCTTGATCCAATGGTATAGTGTGGTAAGATTCAGCTCCCTAGCTCGAGGGACAAGAAAAACATTTAGGGGGAGCAATGACCCCAAATTAGTGAGCCAAACCAAAAAGATGGCGGCATCGTTTGTTAAAAGCATAATCAACTCTACATGGTGTGGGGATTGAGATGTGATCAGATGACATTCTCATTCTTTACCTTGAAGGTCATTTTTTAGGTAATGAAGGTCAAGAGATGTCAAATACGGATAAGTCGACTATTTTTTCCAATATCTTCGTATAGGAAGAACACTTACCACATTATGGTTGGTAATATTTGATTAGGTGATTTGCGTATTCACGGATACAAAGCATTATGTGAAAATTCAATATAGCATCCACCTCTGATCCCCTTGCTATGTGTAAGTGTAGTGCCCCATTGATCTGGTTCTAATCCCCCATCCGCATGATCGAAACTTCAAACTTATCAGTTTTATAGCTCAACTGACAAAATTGTCCGTCAACAAAGGAAATATCTGATGGCGCTCATGATTGTTGGACAGGACCGGACTGTGACCAGCCGGAAGCTACACACAGAAACAGTTGTTAACATATATGGTATTGCTCTTGTACAAGTAGCTTGTCTACCAGTCAGATGCAAGATAAAGTGGTTTAGATATTCTTTTTGGAATTCCATAAAAATGGAGGGAGATGGGTACCCGTTTTCGTAGTCAATGGTCAGGATAATTACCTTTTACCAGGTGTCCCTAGCTGTTTGTAGTTAGATGGTCAGGAATATTACCCTTGACTAGGTATTCCTCTTTGCAGTCAGATGGCCAGGATAGTTACCCCTTATCAAGGAACTGGCTTGTCACCTAACCATACCAAGGAGGCCTTAGCTTAATTTTGTCAGAAAAGTTAAACAGAATTTGATGATCAGACAATTACATATGGTAATTGCTGGATGATTTCACCATTGAATGAAACAAAATTTTCAACCAGGGTCATAGAATTCAACATTATACAGCGAAGTTTGCCATGAAGAGATGCATGTAGTCACTCTTTTGCGACGGGTTTACCAGTTGATAGCTGAAGACAGATTGAATTGTCAGTCTGGTAACCGCCAACAAACAATCCTCGATGTGGCCTCTGGTACCACCAAATGCTTGGCGACACTTACAAGCTCTCGTTGAATCAGAAGAATTTACTATAACGGAGAATAACTCATTTGTTTAATTGTTCATGAGGTGTCCACACCAGCCAACATTAAAATGACTCAAGCGCTATTCGATTCATGGATCGAAGAGGAGGGATGATACCATAGTTCTGTTAACTTGAAATCGTGCATGTGAGATGTAAGCGACGCCAGACCTATTAGACCTGATGCCACCGTACTATGACTAAATTTTTCTGCCACGTACCAGTTCTAGGAAATCTGCTGACGAATGTGTGAAGATTACAAAAGCGCTTTAAGGTTTGCCCATATAGCAGTCTGAAATCCGGTGTCGTGAGTGATAGATGAAGGGAGGGGTAAAATTTTGAATTCTTGGGGCAAGAGGCCTTATATGTTTCAACAAGTCTGCACAAAAGCCGTTGCCGGTATGCGAATTAGTACAGGTTTACGATCAAAAAAATTGCATGTTATTTGAGATAAGAAAAATGTTCCATATTGGACTAAATCAACGATTAACCAAATTTCTGAGGACATCTCATGGCCACCATTTGAAATCCATGTGTGAACCGTTACACCTAGGATTATGTGAAGTTCACTGCAATTCAAATAAGGGATAAGTTCCTAATGAAGGAAGGGTCACACCAGAAGCTGTGTCCTCTCCCACCAGGCCTGGTAGGTTTAATGTCTTACTTACTGGTGATTTGCATATTCACAGATGCAATGGATTATGGGACATTTCAACACTACCAGACCTTGGGGGGGAGGGAAGCATTGTGGCCCCCTTCCCAAACTGTCTGCCCTATCTTCGGATCGGCAAAAAATTGGGAGCTGACACTCCATGGCTTTGTAGTTTATCATATTGGGGTCATGTTGAACCTATTTGCATAGCTTCGAGCAGAAAATCATTGGTAAATTCAAAATGGCGGTCATGTGGCATATCGGAAGAAATGTTGTTTCCGTCATTTTTGGTTCAAATTCCTACTTTTCTGCGAGAAAAAGGGGACAAAAAGTATTTCATTTTACATCAGATGATTATTTACTAAGTTATCATGCAGTTTTTGTGAAGAAAACACAAATAAATTTTTTGGAAAAATCGTCCCCAAGAAGGTTTTTTGGGAAATGAAGTCACTGTGACATCATCACGTGGCCTTGTTGGATTTTGTAAACATTTTCTCATAGAGCTTGATCCAATGGTATAGTTTGGTAAGATTCAGCTCCCTAGCTCGGGGGACAAGAAAAACATTTAGGGGGAGCAATGACCCCAAATTAGTGAGCCAAACCAAAAAGATGGCGGCATCGTTTGTTAAAAGCTTAATCAACTCTACATGGTGTGGGGATTGAGATGTGATCAGATGACATTCTCATTTTTTACCTTGAAGGTCATTTTTTAGGTAATGAAGGTCAAGAGATGTCAAATACGGATAAGTCGACTATTTTTTCCAATATCTTCGTATAGGAAGAACACTTACCACATTATGGTTGGTAATATTTGATTAGGTGATTTGCGTATTCACGGATACAAAGCATTATGTGAAAATTCAATATAGCATCCACCTCTGATCCCCTTGCTATGTGTAAGTGTAGTGCCCCATTGATCTGGTTCTAATCCCCCATCCGCATGATCGAAACTTCAAACTTATCAGTTTTATAGCTCAACTGACAAAATTGTCCGTCAACAAAGGAAATATCTGATGGCGCTCATGATTGTTGGACAGGACCGGACTGTGACCAGCCGGAAGCTACACACAGAAACAGTTGTTAACATATATGGTATTGCTCTTGTACAAGTAGCTTGTCTACCAGTCAGATGCAAGATAAAGTGGTTTAGATATTCTTTTTGGAATTCCATAAAAATGGAGGGAGATGGGTACCCGTTTTCGTAGTCAATGGTCAGGATAATTACCTTTTACCAGGTGTCCCTAGCTGTTTGTAGTTAGATGGTCAGGAATATTACCCTTGACTAGGTATTCCTCTTTGCAGTCAGATGGCCAGGATAGTTACCCCTTATCAAGGAACTGGCTTGTCACCTAACCATACCAAGGAGGCCTTAGCTTAATTTTGTCAGAAAAGTTAAACAGAATTTGATGATCAGACAATTACATATGGTAATTGCTGGATGATTTCACCATTGAATGAAACAAAATTTTCAACCAGGGTCATAGAATTCAACATTATACAGCGAAGTTTGCCATGAAGAGATGCATGTAGTCACTCTTTTGCGACGGGTTTACCAGTTGATAGCTGAAGACAGATTGAATTGTCAGTCTGGTAACCGCCAACAAACAATCCTCGATGTGGCCTCTGGTACCACCAAATGCTTGGCGACACTTACAAGCTCTCGTTGAATCAGAAGAATTTACTATAACGGAGAATAACTCATTTGTTTAATTGTTCATGAGGTGTCCACACCAGCCAACATTAAAATGACTCAAGCGCTATTCGATTCATGGATCGAAGAGGAGGGATGATACCATAGTTCTGTTAACTTGAAATCGTGCATGTGAGATGTAAGCGACGCCAGACCTATTAGACCTGATGCCACCGTACTATGACTAAATTTTTCTGCCACGTACCAGTTCTAGGAAATCTGCTGACGAATGTGTGAAGATTACAAAAGCGCTTTAAGGTTTGCCCATATAGCAGTCTGAAATCCGGTGTCGTGAGTGATAGATGAAGGGAGGGGTAAAATTTTGAATTCTTGGGGCAAGAGGCCTTATATGTTTCAACAAGTCTGCACAAAAGCCGTTGCCGGTATGCGAATTAGTACAGGTTTACGATCAAAAAAATTGCATGTTATTTGAGATAAGAAAAATGTTCCATATTGGACTAAATCAACGATTAACCAAATTTCTGAGGACATCTCATGGCCACCATTTGAAATCCATGTGTGAACCGTTACACCTAGGATTATGTGAAGTTCACTGCAATTCAAATAAGGGATAAGTTCCTAATGAAGGAAGGGTCACACCAGAAGCTGTGTCCTCTCCCACCAGGCCTGGTAGGTTTAATGTCTTACTTACTGGTGATTTGCATATTCACAGATGCAATGGATTATGGGACATTTCAACACTACCAGACCTTGGGGGGGAGGGAAGCATTGTGGCCCCCTTCCCAAACTGTCTGCCCTATCTTCGGATCGGCAAAAAATTGGGAGCTGACACTCCATGGCTTTGTAGTTTATCATATTGGGGTCATGTTGAACCTATTTGCATAGCTTCGAGCAGAAAATCATTGGTAAATTCAAAATGGCGGTCATGTGGCATATCGGAAGAAATGTTGTTTCCGTCATTTTTGGTTCAAATTCCTACTTTTCTGCGAGAAAAAGGGGACAAAAAGTATTTCATTTTACATCAGATGATTATTTACTAAGTTATCATGCAGTTTTTGTGAAGAAAACACAAATAAATTTTTTGGAAAAATCGTCCCCAAGAAGGTTTTTTGGGAAATGAAGTCACTGTGACATCATCACGTGGCCTTGTTGGATTTTGTAAACATTTTCTCATAGAGCTTGATCCAATGGTATAGTTTGGTAAGATTCAGCTCCCTAGCTCGGGGGACAAGAAAAACATTTAGGGGGAGCAATGACCCCAAATTAGTGAGCCAAACCAAAAAGATGGCGGCATCGTTTGTTAAAAGCTTAATCAACTCTACATGGTGTGGGGATTGAGATGTGATCAGATGACATTCTCATTTTTTACCTTGAAGGTCATTTTTTAGGTAATGAAGGTCAAGAGATGTCAAATACGGATAAGTCGACTATTTTTTCCAATATCTTCGTATAGGAAGAACACTTACCACATTATGGTTGGTAATATTTGATTAGGTGATTTGCGTATTCACGGATACAAAGCATTATGTGAAAATTCAATATAGCATCCACCTCTGATCCCCTTGCTATGTGTAAGTGTAGTGCCCCATTGATCTGGTTCTAATCCCCCATCCGCATGATCGAAACTTCAAACTTATCAGTTTTATAGCTCAACTGACAAAATTGTCCGTCAACAAAGGAAATATCTGATGGCGCTCATGATTGTTGGACAGGACCGGACTGTGACCAGCCGGAAGCTACACACAGAAACAGTTGTTAACATATATGGTATTGCTCTTGTACAAGTAGCTTGTCTACCAGTCAGATGCAAGATAAAGTGGTTTAGATATTCTTTTTGGAATTCCATAAAAATGGAGGGAGATGGGTACCCGTTTTCGTAGTCAATGGTCAGGATAATTACCTTTTACCAGGTGTCCCTAGCTGTTTGTAGTTAGATGGTCAGGAATATTACCCTTGACTAGGTATTCCTCTTTGCAGTCAGATGGCCAGGATAGTTACCCCTTATCAAGGAACTGGCTTGTCACCTAACCATACCAAGGAGGCCTTAGCTTAATTTTGTCAGAAAAGTTAAACAGAATTTGATGATCAGACAATTACATATGGTAATTGCTGGATGATTTCACCATTGAATGAAACAAAATTTTCAACCAGGGTCATAGAATTCAACATTATACAGCGAAGTTTGCCATGAAGAGATGCATGTAGTCACTCTTTTGCGACGGGTTTACCAGTTGATAGCTGAAGACAGATTGAATTGTCAGTCTGGTAACCGCCAACAAACAATCCTCGATGTGGCCTCTGGTACCACCAAATGCTTGGCGACTCTTACAAGCTCTCGTTGAATCAGAAGAATTTACTATAACGGAGAATAACTCATTTGTTTAATTGTTCATGAGGTGTCCACACCAGCCAACATTAAAATGACTCAAGCGCTATTCGATTCATGGATCGAAGAGGAGGGATGATACCATAGTTCTGTTAACTTGAAATCGTACATGTGAGATGTAAGCGACGCCAGACCTATTAGACCTGATGCCACCGTACTATGACTAAATTTTTCTGCCACGTACCAGTTCTAGGAAATCTGCTGACGAATGTGTGAAGATTACAAAAGCGCTTTAAGGTTTGCCCATATAGCAGTCTGAAATCCGGTGTCGTGAGTGATAGATGAAGGGAGGGGTAAAATTTTGAATTCTTGGGGCAAGAGGCCTTATATGTTTCAACAAGTCTGCACAAAAGCCGTTGCCGGTATGCGAATTAGTACAGGTTTACGATCAAAAAAATTGCATGTTATTTGAGATAAGAAAAATGTTCCATATTGGACTAAATCAACGATTAACCAAATTTCTGAGGACATCTCATGGCCACCATTTGAAATCCATGTGTGAACCGTTACACCTAGGATTATGTGAAGTTCACTGCAATTCAAATAAGGGATAAGTTCCTAATGAAGGAAGGGTCACACCAGAAGCTGTGTCCTCTCCCACCAGGCCTGGTAGGTTTAATGTCATCAGCTAGAGGCTGTCCTAGCTTATTATTTTAGGTTGGTGCAATGAACTATATATGTGCTGCCACCTGTGCTAAGAATGTTGCAGTATGAATCACCTTCATATTTCCTGGTGGGTCAGTAAATACAATATTTAGTGGATGTATATGACAGCCATATTGGAAAATGAACTGGATATATCCAATTCACCCCAACGACTCGAAAATACACGACTATTAGATTTCTTTGCTTTAATTCCCAGAAAATGTCTCAGCCATTCTATCCCAACAATTTCACGAATTAAGTAGATGTCTGGTGAAATAGGCGGCCATTATATTTTTGACATTTTGGGGGTCAAATGCACAAATACAGCTTGGCATACGCCATTTTCAGAATCAGCAGGTCCAAATTTTGTATAAAAAAAAACATTATTATATAATACCACATTCTACACACAAACGCCTTGATATGTAGTGTACCTTCCAGAGCTCTTTTCCGGTTTTGGGACTAGTAAAAAGAACAGATTTCCGACCCTGTTAGCAGGTACATGCTCAGATGAAGCCGGCGTTCACTTCGGGAGTGTCACTTCAGTGGCCATAAAGATGTCGTATAATGCCTTGCTGTCAGATGTGCATACGCGTAGTAAATGATACCGAAAATACATATATTACATATGGCCGCCATTTTGAATTTCTCACGATTCCAATCTGATGGATAAGGATCCACAATGACCCAAGTGTGTTCAGATATAAAGTTGGAAGCTCGCCTTGTTTAACAGTTAGTAATCGCCTTGTTAAACAGTTACAATTAGTAGTTATATGTATGGGTCACTTAGACTACTTCAGAGTATGTTTTGCTTTACTATGCGCCATATTGAATTTTCCCATGATCATTTGTACCAGTGATTATGCAAATATTTTCAAAATTAGCCCACTTGAACAAAATATCAAGTGTTAAAGATTGAGCCAGCTTCAACCTTTAATTACTAAGCTTTCACGAAAAGTTTGATAATATATCCTTATTTGAACCCACGTGACCTATTTGGCCTAAAAATGACCTTGAAGGTCAAAAGCGAGAATGTCATCCGGTCACATCTCAATCCCCACAACATGTAGAGTTGATTAAGCGTGGATGATTGCTTTTAACACGCGATGCCATCAAAAGTGTTTTTTCGTCTCTTGGCTGGCCTACTATAATACAAATGAAACTGTACCAACCTTTCTAGCAATGCTTCGAGCAAATTTCTTCAGAAAAACATTGTAAATGATGTCAATTAACAGTCACAGAAAATCCTGGAATCCTAAATGTGCTTCATGCCATTATCACTGAATGTAAAAATAATAGAGCCTTGATGGAACGGAAAATAATCCCTGTCAGAATACAGACGGAGTCATCTTCGAGAGAGAATCTGTGGAACTGTAGATTGTAAAATCAGATTGATAATTTAATTCATCAATAACATTTAAATCCTTGCAGAGTAAAGCAAGTAGAGAACTTACAGTTTTTAAGGGATTTGCTATTAGTGTGGGCAATCTAGCCGTGCATAGGGTGATAGATTTGGCATTTGTGTTTTTTTCTCTGAATGTATAACAAACATAGTTGAGGTAAATGATGTAATCGGACGAACCATATTGTTATTTCAAACCGTCCATCTAAGACTACGCGGTGGCACGAGTATGTACTGTTCTGCGACTATCCTTAAATATAGATGTAACGGTTACCCGTTTGTGTAGAGAACAGTTTGAATCAGGAGCGTGTGCTACGCTGGAATGTGGAAGAACGACCTTGACCCGTGTCGTCCGCGTTGAGCAAGGCAGATTTCGGAAATGCATTCCCCTGTATTTCTCGCTTACCAGAGCGAGTTGGAAGCTGATATTTAACAATTACGTCAGTTATGAATTATGGTTTGTTCTTCCATAGCCATATTTATTCAGCGAGGTCCATATAAACGGTTCGGGGAAGTGTGGTGTAAGTGACAATAAAGAGGGCGCTGGCATCATCGACTTGTGCTACCTTTATCTGCAGGAGAACGGTTCTGTTTCTACCTTTATTCACGGAAGAGCGGTAGCCCTATATAAGCTCGGACGAACGTGGAGAGCGGGGTCAGATGAGAAATTGAAGGCTGGAGAAACACGTTCAGGTACAGCCTGTACTTATTGATTTTTGGCACAATTTACGGTTGGCCGTAATAGGCAGTTGTTTTGGCCTCGGAATCTAAAAGATTATAAATCCTGTAGCTAGTGTAACCTGTGAGAACACGCCAATCCAATGAGAATTTGCGGCTCGCATTTTCGGTGTGGAAACGTGTTTGTGGTTATACTATAGTTTAGGGAACACGTCCGACTGGCGTGTTGTATGTACATGTAGTTGGGGGTATTCTATAATACTGTAATGAGACATGCGTTTGCCTGTAGCACATTTAGGCAACTTGCATGGTCTAACTTCAGTATAAAATAGGGCTTTTAGTGTCTATACCAGTAGGTTGATAATTTCGACAATATTGTTGTGCTATCTCGCTGCACTGGGACTTAAGCCACAATATTTGTTGATCTTCTTGACCGTGTAGCGGTGTATGACTAAAGTCAGGAGATTCCCTCCCTCCCCAGAAGTATACAACTGCACTAAATACAGAGATGCATCAACCAAGTTTCCCCCTGCCATAATCCTACAACGTATCGTGTAGCCGGTTTATCCGTCGCCGACAGCCGGGCAACGCTTTACGGGACGGAAACGGTCGCAGTATTATAGCCGGCGGGCCGAGACAAGACACAGGCGGGCGAGCCATTTTTCGTCGGGAAACATCGATAAACTGGGCCGGGCGCTTTGGGAGCAGGAGAGGCCGCAGACAGTTACACAGACGGCGTATAGCTGGCCATAGACAAGTTACAGATACAGCTTACAGATTCAACTGGGAGGACATGTGTCTTTATCACACATACGAGCAGATAAAGACGCACAGATCACAAACAGTACAGTACCAGTCCAGCCAGACCGATCACCATTATACCGTCGAGAAAGATACAGCACACAGCACACAAGAAAGATACAGAACACAGATTCCACCAAGAGGAATATGTGTATTTATCACACATACAAGCGAATAAAGACACACAGATTATAAACAGTACAGTACAAGTCCAGACATACAGCTCACAAACTATACCGCAAAGCAACACAGAACACAGATATTACAAGAAGGAGACGTGTATTTGTCACACGTTAAATAAAGCAACACAGAACACAGATATTACAAGAAGGAGACGTGTATTTGTCACACGTTAAATAAAGAAACACAGAGCACAGGTTATACAGTCAAGAAAGCCACAGACCACAGATCCCACAGGGAGGATATGCGTATTTATCACGCATAAAGGCACGGTGCAGGTGGGCTCACTTTTACCGATGTAAAAGCGGTAACAAGATATACAGATTCCAGTAGGACACGTGTATTTATCACACGTTACAGAAGGCGGGCTGCCTTTTACCGATGTAAAAGGGGTAACAAAGTTTACGGACTGTACGGTCAAGCCCAGGGCACAGATTACAACGGCAGTCTACGGACCGTACGATGTTTCATCGGTACCAGATGAAATAGTAATAGCACATTATAAACCCATGTAATTGTCCTGACGGTCGCGGAAGTGGGCCGTGATACTTACCTGAGAGATCGTCGTGACGTGTGTAGTCACAGGCCGGGGCTATAGACGGGTCGCAGCAGCCGTAAGGGTTGAGACGCCGGGCTATACTTACCTGTGCGGGAAGCAGACTGGTGAGCTGACAAGTTACGGTCAAGCTCCGACGACTAGGGGTGAAGTACACGCCGAGTTGCCACGTCTCTGGAGAGAGCGTCACTGCCGTGACGTTCCAACGCCTGAGGGTATCTGTATATTGGGGAGAACGTTACCGCCGTAACGTTCCAACGGGCCTTGACGTTTCAACGACTGGGCGACGTATCTGGAGAGAGCGTTATATCCTTAACGTTCCAACGACTGGGCGACGTATCTGGAGAGAGCGTTATATCCTTAACGTTCCAACGACTGGGTGCCATCCCTGGAGAGAGCGTTATATCCATAACGTTCCAACGACGGAAGAGAAGGGCCAGCAGCCAGGCCGCCCTTATCCCCAGAAGAGAAGGGCCAGCAGCCAGGCCGCCCTTATCGCGCATTAAGCACTATATTAACTATAAAGTTATATGCATACACTCTCATATACATATTATTGCCATATAACATCAAGCTTAAACTGCACACATTATCTTCTATTATCCACATATACACCAGGGATACGTTAACGTTATATGCACCCACTCTCTCAGGGGCACGTATCCGTGAACCTTATATGCACACCCCAGGTGTACGTATCCGTGAACCATATATGCACACCCCAAGTGTACGTATCCGTTAACTTGTGTGCACACATACTCTCGCATCACGTGTATATATACATCAAGTTTATTTGCAAACACTCTCCTAGTGTCTGTACATATATGTAAATATCATAACGTTACATCTCCTTAGACATTCTGTCTAAGCCACGCGGTTCTACGCTATTATTTGTAACCGCGTATACTATTTGTGCAGAATATACCATAATAGACCTTTACATTCGAGTCAGTCATCCTTATAGGGTTGTAATCATCTCTTCGAGCCCCGGATCCCTACTAGTGAAGGGGTTAACGACGGTGACGGCCAGAATGCCAGTGGGCAATCCCGGTTATTGATTCGTTTTCTTCCAAACACTACGACTGGTCCTGCTCGTACACGTTACACGGAGAAAACTGGTGGCAGCGGTGGGATCTGGCCTGATCTACAACAGAAGAGAACAACCGACTACTAGAGATGACCGACATCGACGTGCCGACAACGCCATTAACCATGAGTTTCCAAGCGACACCACTGAGACGTCCGGACATGGCGGTTCTACGAGCTATCCTACAGGGAAGGGAGCGATCGACGATGGGGTCACCTGGTTCAGCGACTTTGGCGACGACAGAAGATGCGGGTCCTGTGGAAGCACCGCTTGACCTGTCAATGCCTGCCATCGTCGAGATCGAGACCCCGTCGACTATCCGAACGCTACTAGAGGGCCTCAAAAGCTTACAGGCAGAGATGCAGACGATGCGGGCGACCTTCAATCAGACGATGATGGGAGCCCCAGCGCACACGTCCACACCCAGGGCCGAAGAGGGTACTACCAGAACCCCCATAGACCAGCCGGTACGGGAACAGACGATTTGCGACCGGGTCGCAGAAGGGCACCATTCAGCGGATGATACCAGTGGGAGAGCCCCAGTCACGACCATCCCTGTTTCCCGTAAGACGTTGGTTAAGGCTTCGACCTACGATGGAAGTACGCCCTGGAGAGATCACCTGGTACATTTTGAATATTGCGCAGCCTTAAACCAGTGGACGCTGGAAGAGAAGGGACAACACTTGGCCGTCTCCCTGCGGGGGCCAGCACAACAGGTTCTCTCCAGTCTGAAGATGAAACCAGGGGAAGCAAATTTCGTCTGCCTACGTGATGCCTTGGAGAGACGCTTCGCCCCGCCTAACCAAACAGAGCTGTATAAGTCCAAGCTGAAGTCCAGGCGACGACTGAGGGGAGAGGATCTACCCGAACTGGGCCAAGCTCTGGTGAGACTCAGCCAGATGGCCTACCCAGACGCCGGCGATGAGGTCCAAGACACCCTGGCCCGCGACCAATTCTTTGAGGCGATTGAAGAAGACTTACGGTTCAAAGTCTGGCAGTGCCGCCCGAAGTCCCTAGACGAGGCTGTACATGCAGCAGTGGAAGTAGAGGCCTTCCAAGACGCCCAGCGTCGACGTCCCGACCCCACGGCAAGAGCCGCTGCAGGAGAAGCCATCCCGGCTGACGTTCCAGAGGATGATGAGGACGCGCAGGCCCGACTCCGAGCAGAGATTGCTACCCTGATGGAAGAATTTAAGAGGCGCTTCCCAGGACGGGGACGCTCAAGTTCAAGGCGGGGGCAGAGGACGGGAAGACAACCACGCCGGGGATGTTGGAGGTGCGGAGAAGACGGCCATTTTAGGGCGGCGTGCCCTAGGCGTTCACCCTCCCCGCCCCCGAGACGACCGCCCGGGTTCGGGAATCCACCAAAGCCCCAGGGACCCAAGCCTGCGCTTCATAACCAGGGAGAAGCAGGAATATACCTACCCGCGTCTATCGGGCCGGTGAAAGTGATGTGCTGTGTGGACTCCGGAGCATCTATCTCCTTGATCAGCCGCCGGATATGGGAACAGCTTGACCCAGATGTGAAACCAGTCCTTCGAGACTCCCGGTACCAATCCATCAAGGTAGCTGACGGTTCCCATATGCCTTTACTCGGAGAGGGAGACTTCAGGATATCGATCCAGGGGACGGTGTGGAAGCACACGCTGGTTGTGGGAGATTTGTCCATCGACGCCATCTTGGGGTACGACTTCCTGTATCGCCACAGCTGTATACTTGACGCAAGAGGTCATCGATTGAAGCTGGGAGGCAAGTACCTGCAATGCGAGGTCGTAGGAAGTTTCGATTGTTATCGTTTGGCCCTGGCTGAGACCATCACCATACCGCCTAGAACCCAGATGCTTGCCCCGGCCAGGGTGGAAGACGCACCGCCGGGAGAAATTGGACTAGTAGAGGGGGAGCTCGCATTTACGGAGAAGACCGGCCTAGTCCTGGCG